>CAJNOL010000967.1:65861-90531 GCA_905250125.1 Rotaria sordida | reverse complement strand
TAAGTTTATATTAAAAATCCATGTTCTATATTTAGTGTATGTATAAACATCAATTGGCTTGGTTTGTTTTTCAAGTCAGCCCCGGTCAGGTTGAAGGCCACTCTTTTACATTCAGCCTGGTCTAGGAGCCATTTTGATCGAACGTCTTTTTTTACTAGACGACAGTGGACGAATTTATATTGGATCTATGCTATCCATGACAGATATTTTCAAAGCAGCAGCAAAAACCGGAAATAATTAAATTGTTACTATGTAAAATGGTACCGTTTGTTGAGTTCCTTTTGTCAGTATGTGAATAGTTGAAAGTCATCAAGCATGGATAATTATTAATGATGAAATACTGTTAGAATAAAAATCAGTATTAATAATGAAACTTGATATAGTTAGCAACTGATGTTAATTATTGAAAAAATTGTTGCTGAAGCTTGGAAGAAGCTGATTGTGACTCTTGATATTTCTCTAATCTGTTAAATGTGTTTAAATCATATAGTCATTTTAAATTATTACTCTTAGATATCTCAAATAGTATATTCATCTTTTCACATTCATGAAACATTATCTGTTTTGAAAGAATGTCAATAATTGCTGATAATGTTTCAGAGACTAATAAAATGTAAGGCAAAATTAGATCGTTTATTGCATTACTCATAGGTGAATATTTAAAAAAAAATTTTGTCTTCTTCGCATGCGTAATATAATTCAAATTTGAATATAAATGAAGATTCAAATGCATAATATGGGTTCAAAAATAAATAGAAAAAAAAACCGCAGTCAACATTTAACTATAGCAAAAGCAGAAAAGCTAAATACAAATTTTATTTTAAGATATAAGTTTAATTTTGAAACAGAAGTTTACGTAAGCATTTAGTGAATAAATTCTGAAATAATCCATAAATTATAAGATCTATTCATCAATTCTATTTTACTTTCGAAATCAAGGAAATTCTTTTTGCTTTTAGGTTTAAACTTGATTCATATTTTCATGTCATTACCAATAAATAAGCATGTAAGAAGTCATTGCAGCATACAGTTAGAAAAATATGCAAAGAAGAGTAAGTATGAGACGTGGAGTGGGTGTAAGTATATGTTCTTTATCATCATCTCCACCTACTGTCACCCACACTCTCGAAATCATATATCTAGATTTCAAAATTTGTGTCACCAAGTTGATGATCGCCTCAGATCTTTGAAATTGAATGAATTTTCTAGAATGAAATTTTGAGCTGTAGCATGTTTCTCAGTATAAAGAACAAAGACTTTGTTGTTCTTAGTTTGGTACCTTTTCTTTTGATGCAATATTTTTAATTACTTTGATAGTTACATGAAGATTTAGTAACCGAATCTACTCTTTATGTCAGACACTTTCAAAAACTTTTGTCCATGTTAATGTATCACTTATAACAGATATTTTAATTTTTTGTATTCTCCTTTCCATGTCGGTAACTAAAAGTTTTCTGTCCTTGATGATCCAATGTTGCTATCGTATGTTCAAACCCCTACGACAAATGTATGCACAGGCAGACTTGCAGTGAAAGTCTTATTGAAATAAGAATTATAGTTCAAGTAAAATCTATTGTTTGTTTTTGCCTATTGAAATTCCTATGTGTTTTCGAAAGTTTCATTCATATTTCAACTTAAACGAGACAGGGGCTTCTTGCTCATCAACCACCTATCTTATGTAATCATGATAAAAAATATTTGAGAATCTACATAAAACACATTTAACATAAATTTATACTTTTTTTCTTAGAAATAGTGTGTTGTTTGCGCAATGATGAGAATAATTATTTGTTGCTTACTATTTACCTGTATGTTTAAGAGCAAAAGTTTTTTATTTCTTTCGACACGTTACATGAGTCAATAAAAGCCTATACACGCGAGAACGGCAAAATTCGCAGAAGGATGTATGTAAAAATGTCCCATAGACGTAGTATGAAATTTCAAAAGTCGTTTACTCATCTTGTTAACTGATGATGAATAATTAATTATGCACTGTGTCGTTGAAAACGAATTTATTGAATTTCAGTTAGTTTTCAAAAGTTAATTATGCAATAAACAAATTAATAAAAAAAAGACGATGACGTATACTTCCTACTTTTCTTTACAAAGAGGAGTCATGTAATGTTTGCTATTAGATTAAATAGTTGTGCAAAAATTTCAACCAATGATGACTCACTCTCTTTTGTCAAGCATCACACAACGAATTCAATATACAGCAGGAAATAGAATTTTCCATAGGTTTTTATACGTTAAACGAGTTTTTCAATACGTGCATTTGAAAATGATAGTTATAGAACATGATTTCCATTAAGTAATCTTAAAATTGTTTCGAATTACTATGACCTAAACGGAACAATAACTCACACTTACACTCCGGTATTTGATAGTGAGTCTCTTTCATTTGTTCAAAAGGGTAAAATACCAATGGATATTTTGCTTATATGGTTAGTTAATAAAATAATAATAATTTTTTTTATTTTCAAATAACAGTTTAGATTAGAATTTAACGATGTCATCTGAACTTTTCAATATAAGAACAAAATCATCTTATCTACCAGCAGTTGTGAATTAACCAAATTTAAGTTATACAACTACATTTATTTCATTGATTGATGGAATACTTTTTTGTGGTGGTATAATATCAATATCATTCAAATTCTTATAAGATGTGAAGTCTAATATTCCGTCAGAATAAATGTAGTATTTTTTTTTATTCTTTTTGTCATACAAGACGATGAAAAATAGACTTAATTGTCTTCTGCTTGATATCTCATCTTTATAATGAAATGACTATTTTCGGGCGATGATTTTCAAGTTAAGTATTCTATTATTGATTGAAACTATTTCTTCTGTATGTATGTAATTGTTTGATGATAAAAGGTTCATTTATTTTTCAGCGTTTTAAATGAGTCTGAAGAAATTTGAGAACATTTCGTTAGGATCATAATTTTGCATTTTTTTTCGGATACAGGTGCACAAATTTCTGTAGAACTTCTGATTTTGGAATCGAGTTGAAATTTTATAGGAGTAAAAATTACGCTTCAACAGGGAAAATTGGTCTTTTCTGTAGCAATAGTCTCTCCTGCTACATACGTTATATTATCGATTTTTTTGCACAGAATTAAAAACAAGATTTTTCTCTACAACGTGATACAAGAATCAAGACTTGCCGAATAATTACTGTGAAATGACTGAGTTCACTTTACAGGTGTATTTTTCGTAGAAATCGAGAAAATTGCCTTAATTGATTCAGTAGACTTAACCAAAATGCTCACTGTTGATAAATGACTTGCAGCAAACTAACCTTTAGTATATCATTTTATGAAAACGGTGTGTTTTGCCATTTACTGTATCTGAAATAATTTTTGCTTTTCGAGAAGTTTTGGCAAACAGAAGTTCATTCAAACTTAATTTGTTGACCTCTGAAAGGTTGATTCATAATTCCCAAATCAAAAGTTCTACTAAAGTTTTGAGTTCATATTCGAAAATAATACAAAATTATGATTCTAACAGAATGCTATCCAATTTCTGCAGGCTCTTTTAAGAGATTGAAAAATAAGCAAACATCTTTTCAAATTACTTTTCGACCACCCGTTAATTTTCATGCTTCTATTAAATGAAGAATAATTACATTGATATATTGTCGCAACATTTACTATAGGCTCTTCTAATTTCATTTTCAGTTCGATATATATATATATATACATGTTTATTGAAAGGACAACGAATAATCAATGTTATATCAAATATCTTAATTTTATTAAATGGAAAACTTTTATATTATAAATCTACACAGAGAAACAACAAAAGAAGTTTTAAAACATTAGTGTATGAGTAATTCAAAGTTTTTCTTTGTTTTTGTTAATAGTCTCAATTGTTCGGCACCAGATGTCGGTAGTCTGCAATTTTCTAAATTAAGTGTTATTAAGGATTCATTTACTTTAAGTAACTCAACAAGATTATTAACACTTGTATCATTACGAAATTTATTCCATTCAAGTGAAAGTACTTGTAAAGTTTTATTCTTATTTATAAGTGCTTTCGATAATAGTTTTAAACCTTGATCACTTATTTTATTTGATGCTAACCATAAATGTGTTAATGTTGCATTTGATTCTAACATTTTTGCTAAAGGTTCAATACCTTTATCTGTAATGCCATTATCACAAAGAGATAGTTGTTTAATAGTTGAATTCTTATTACCGTCAAGTGCTTCAGCAAGATATTTAGTACCATCATCACCAAGTTGATTATGAGCAAGAAATAATCCTTCTAATGTATTATTATTACGTAGAGCTTCAGAAATGATCAATGCTCCTTCAGATGTTACATGACTTTCTCTTAAAAATAAAGCTCGACATTTTTTCTCTTTTATTAATTCTTGAACAACAACTTCAACATCAGATTTGGTAAGACGTTTTCCATTTAAATAAGCTTCAGATCCAGGCCTGCATCGTAATATACATTCATTAAGGTTAATATTGCGAGAGGATTCAATTAACATGGAAGATATTAGTGGTACTCGTAGCATACTTTTCCACATTGACGTTTTTTTCAAACTTTGAATCTCTTTTTCTGAAGATACAGATTCCAAAAGAACATGTGATGATTCAATTTCTTGAAGATGAATAACATATAAATTATTTGGTTGTTGTTTATAACTAATAACTTCAACATGAGTAGCAGGTAAAAGTAAGATTTCATTTTCTTTTCTAAAATATGAATGTTTTTGAATATTTTTTCCTTTAATACAATCAATAACAAATAATGTTCTTGCACCAGTTTGTCCAAGAAAATGATCATTTTCAGAAATATCACGAATTGCTGAACATGATGAAAAACCCCACCAAACGAGTTTACTTCCTGTTTTATATTTTTCATGTTCACTAGCAACTATTCCTTTAACTCCACGATAAATAGATAGATTTAATGATGGAAGACGAGATAATGCAGTAATGAAAAGTTTAAGATAAAGAAACCATGGTTTCAAATTGGCTCGATCTTCACCACGTAATGCAGAATTAAGAATATAATAAAGTGAATTTGTATGTGGTTCCCATTCCATTGTATACAATGCAATTGAAGCTGATTCATCAACTGAGAGATCATCTGCTGGATTTTTTGCACGTTCTTTAGCTACATATACATATGTATTAATACGAGGAACAATTTTCTTCAATGGTTCAGTAGCTTCTTCAAGTGTAACTAATGGTTTTTTATTAAAACCTTCAATTGGTGTTAACATGATACATGGTTCTCCAGCCACATCAGAAAATCTGTGAGTAGTATTTTGTATGTCATTGGCAGACATTATTGAATAATACGGTGTAATTAAATGCAATACACTAGACGAAAAAATATTGAATCAAATGACGATATTATTGCGATGACAGGTAACTGATGTGTAACAAATAACTTGTATAAATAAAAGAAAATGCAGCTGGTTTTCTATTGGCGTTTATTATTTTTTTCGCTTGAATAAAAATCGTTTTTTTTATACTTTCACGTAGTGGTGAAATTATAATTTATTCATATTTTTTCTTTCCTTTTTATTTACCTATGAGACGAATTGGATATTTCTCTTCAGAATATTTTTACCAAGTTACAGCCCCGTCTGTGTGTCAGTAATCATGTCATTGCATTTATACAAATGAAAGATGTAAACATGATGTTTTTTAATTGAAAAAATTTGTTGTGAATGTAATGAAAAATTATATCAATAGTAAAAAAATAAATTGTAATTTTTCTTTTTCGCTACGAAAAGGTGTATTGGGTATTGTTCTTAATAATGAATGAGTCAAACTATGAAAGAAAAACAAGTGATGAAGCAATTGAGAATGCATTGTTTCGTTACTTGACTTGAAGAAAAATTCAATTTCATAATGAAACAGAGCAAATTTCTCTTATTTATTCGAATGAAATATCAGATTCTTTAAGTAAAAAAAAATACATTCATATTACCTAAACATATTTAAATATCTTTCAAGAGAGTTTTCAGTATTTTTCTAACTTTAGTTTATTTCAAAATCTTTTGTACGAACCAAAATTGTAAAAGGTAGTCATATTTTATGATATGCTCGTTTTTATTCATAAGGTATATTCCTATGAGAATGTGTCTACTTGAAATTTGAATCTTAGTAAATAACATTTTAAAATATTAAGCAAAACAGTTTTATTGTACAAAAACTAAGTAATATGAAAAATTCTGCATGAAAAATGATAGAAAAATTCAACGTCAAATATTAGATATGACTAAAAGAACTAATTTTATTAAGAAGACAAGTAAAGGCTTAAGTGCATTATTGTTCTTGATCATTCTCTGACAATTTACATAAATATTCGTGATAGTTTTTATGAATTTTAATTAATATTGACAGTAATAATGATGACAAACGAATCTTATATATATTCTAACTAATTCAGACAGTATTTAAATCTTTAATTTGTTGACAAACATTTATCTCATATTATTCATCGAACAGATTGACATTGATATGACCGATGAAGAAAATGTCGCAAAACAAATACTGAAACAACTTCAGTCGAAGTAAATATGTAGTAATTTTAATCATTATATGTTCTGTGAATAAAAGAAACTTCATTTCAAAATTTATACATTGAAATCAACTCAGGTGCTTAATGAAGACCGAAATCAAATGCAGCTTATGCAAGGCGAAAACGAATTGATACATGCTGAGTGTCGGGTGTGAGTATGAATTAAAATGAAACGGTAGACATTCACATCCTCACTAAAACTCTGCATTAGAGTTAAGATCGCAGAGCTCTCACCCAAACTTATACTCACATGTTCAAGATCCAGTTTTCGACATTTTTTCACTTATTGAAATCTGTTCAAACGATCATTATGCGTTTGTTTTCTTTGTTACTATGAAACAGAATGTCTGTTTGCTTCGAAAGGTTTTCAATTCTGATCTGAAGCTATTGTGAATTACAGTATTTTACCACATATCAACTAAATGTTGCGTAAATACATGAGATATTATTTTCTATGAACTCAATTCCATTTGTAGAATATGAGTGGGTGTAAGTGACAGATGTGGATGTCTACTCCTCATTTTCATCCATAGACTTCATTACCGACATTCACACCCATGGAATCGTCTGTTCGAGTTTCAACATTTGTATCACCAAATCGTTGATCATCTAAGAACTTTGAAATCGACTTAGTTTTCTGGATAAAGATTTCTAGAATGACATCTGGAGTTGTAGAGTGCTTCTTGATATAGAGAACAAAGATGTTGTTGTCGTCGTTTCGGTACCTCTTATTTTGACGCAATGCTTTTAATTACTTTGATATCGATTGTCACGTATTGAGGTTAATACGACAAATCAAGTTTTTATTACAAAACGGAGAATATATATATTACATAATAGACAATATTATCTACATAATATAGAATAAAGTCAAGGCCGAATATAACGTTTTATTGACCTTGATCAATAATAACGAATATATGTTGAGATCAAGAAAAGACGACAGAACGAGAGAAAAATAATATATATGTGTCTATGTACACTTTTGGCGTACTGCCCTGATAGAACGAAAACAAGAAACAGGAAAATAACAGAAACGAAAAGAAGAAAACAAAAATAACTATAGTGAATGCCACTACATTACATCCCTGTGATGAAAACCGGCGATTCACCGATCCGATTAACCGATTTTTTTTAATGGCGAACTGCGGTTTACGGATATAGCTGACTCGGTATTTGTGACATGGGTAGTTACATGAAGATTTACTAGTTGAATCCGCTTTTTATGTTGGACACTTTCAGAGACTTTTGTCCACACTGATATATTCCTCATAGTACATATGTTAATATTTTGTACTCTCCTTCCTACACCAGGAACTAAAAGTTTTCTGTCTTTGGTGATTCAATATTACTATCGTTAGTTCAATTCCACGATAAATGTACAAATTGCCTGGTTGGCAATTAAGATCTTATTCAAATAAGAATTATAATTGAAGTAAAATTTATTATTTGTTTTCGCCTATTGGTGTTCCTATGTGTTTTCAAAAGTTTCATTTATATTCCGACTCGAACAAGGCAACTGCTTCTTGTCCACTAAGCACCTATCTTATCTAATCATGAAAACAAAAAATTGGAGAAGCTACACAAAACACGTACAACAGAAATTTGTCATGTTGCCTTAGAAGTGGTGCGTTGATTGTGAAATTACAAATAGACTTCTTTGTAGCTTACTATTTACCTGATTCCTTAACAACAAAAGCATTATTATTTTTTCGTCGCAGTGTATGAGTCATGAGTCAACAAAAGCCGGGTTTGTTTTTTCTTTTGAGTTGGAAAGATTGTCTTAATGTTGACTGTAATGTTTATCAGACACCATGCGAAGATTGCAAGATTCGTAGAGGGATGTATGTGAAAATGTTCCATAGACGGGCTATAGAATTTCAAAAATAATTTACTCATTTTGCTGACTAATAATGAATAATTAATTATGCATTGCATCACTGAAAACAAGTTTGCTGAATTTCAGTTATGTAATATTTGGCGAATTGCTTTGCATCTTTACATCCTTGCCATCACTTTCACACGGCTTGATGTATACACATCTATAGTGCATTTTTCAAAAGTGAGCTATTCTATTCATATGAAAGGACAGAAAATGCTGACACATAGCTGCAATATTTCGTTATATATAATGCTTATGTACTGTTTGCAATTAGATGAAAAAGTAGTACATAGTATTAATCGATGATGACTGATTTTCTTTTGTCAAGAGCTACATAATGAATTAAATGTACTGCAAGAAATAGAATTTTCAATTGCTTATTAAAAGGTAAAACAATTTTTAAATACGCACTGTTGAAGATGGTAGTTATAGAACATGGCTTGCATTCGGTAATCGTACAGTGTTGTCAATTTTTATGTTCTAAAGGAGATAATCATTCACTTTCCTATCCTCATTGATTGATAATACTAGTTGTGAACTGTATATTCCGTAAAAAAAAATGTCATTCTTTTCTTTATGTTCTCATATAAAAATATGAGAATAGAGCCAATCGTTTTTTTGTTTTATATCTTATCTTTTTAATGAAATGACTGTTTTCGAACGATGATTTTCAATTTAAATATTTCGTTATTGATTGAAACTATTTCTTTTATATCCATGAAATTATTCGATGATAAAAGGTGATGGAAAAGCAATATGATAAAATGTTCAGTTTCCTAAATGAGTCTGGAGAAATTTCGAAAAATTTCGTTAGAATCATAATTTTGTGTTTTTTTTTCGGATATAAGTTCATAAATTTCTCTAGAACTTCTCATATTGGAGTTATGAGTCGAACTTTTAGAGAAATAAAAATTAAGAATGAACAGAGAATATTGGTCTTTTCTGTAGCAATAGCCTCTCCGGCTACATACGTTACATTGATGATTTTTTTCGCAGCAATTAAAAATAAAGTTTTTCTTTACAATGTGATATACGAATCAAGACTTTCAGAAGAAAAGAAGGAATTTTTTTTTGAAAATATTAGATATGATTTTGTCTAGTCAAAATTAGCTCTGTGCATAACTGAGATTAAAGCAACAAATTGATATAGAGGCTTTGGCATTCTTCATCACCTTTTTCAATTACTTTAGTATTAAATGAAAAAATCATTTTAAATTTGTTTGTGGAGACTTTGATGATTGGTTAAATTTTATTGTGAGTAAATCATTTTTTATCTACAGTATCTATATGCCCTGTTTTGATGAAAATAGATTGACGTGGGGTGATTGTCTAAAAGAATCGAATGTTTCTCGAGCAAGCAATGAAAATGGATTGAGAGGTACTTCTTCAGAGTATGCACACCCCTTCACCCCCATTCGTTGTCGCGCCAGCCAATGTGTGCATAGGGTATGTATCCCGAAGAAGAGCCGGTTGAGATGGGATAACTGTCTAAAAGAAAGGAAATTTTCTACGACATACTGTGGCTTGTCTGATAAACATAGTATATATCTTCGTATAAAAGAACAGGTTTAACTTCTTTAAAATCACATCAAATTTGATGACCGGTGATATAAGACGAAGCGTGAACGTTTGTTTGCATCGGTAAGAAAAACGATCGGAAACTTTTTCAGTAGATAGCTTGTTCTGAACTATATTGATTATTTTTTTGCTTTGAATACAAGTGATAACAGCTTTATAACGAAATTTAGGATTTAACGCATCAATATGTTTTTTAGCAAGTTCATAAAATTTTTCACGTACAAAATTATTGATAATAGGATGAGAATAAGTAGATTGTTGTAATGTTATTGTTGATATTGCAAAAGAAAATATTGAAAGCTATTTAACACTCAACCAACTTTGTTTACGGAAATGAAAGAAATTGGTAGTTAGATGATATTAAATAATCATGAACAGAGAACGAATTCTGCCGAGTCAAAATTGTATTTGATAGAAGTGCCAAAACAAACCTAATTTTGTCTGTCACATAGTCATCGAAAAAGTACTGCTGAACCAATCAAATAATAATTAAATTGTAGTATATATCTGTTTCATTTGATTACATATGGGCAATTAATACTTTTGTGTAAACAAATTAGATGGACTTGATTGAAACTTCTAAATTGTTGTTGTTGTTGTTTTCCTTTCTATCTGGATAATTTATTTGAGTCAATTGTAAATTTACATTTGAGAGTTCAAATCTTTGCTCTTCTGTTCCAGATTTCCTGGCTATTTTTCATAGGAAACAAGTTTCGTTCGATCTTTTTTTTTGATTTTACCACGTTCAAGTTCTACACAATGGCTATTCAAAAAGAATAATGAGAATTTACGTTCAGCAAAAGACTCGAAGATAATAATTTGCATTTTATCTTGCCTTTTTCTAATAAAATAACAGATGATCTGTATTTTGTTCTTACTTATCAAAGCGTGATAGAATATGTTTCAACTTATTCTATTTTTGATTATTTCTTGTTGGTTTTTTTTTTGCAATGGTACCGTAATCCAAAGAAAATATCGAATAAAGATATCTCCATTCGATTGGATTCAATTTCGATCTCTAATCTGTAATTATTGAATGAAAAAGCGTTCATTAATGTTCTATCAAAGTTTTACATTGATTTCATTCAATAAAAAAATTTTTATATTCTAAATGTACAACAAAGAAACAACAAAATAGTATTTTAAGCATTAGTGTATGAGTAATTCGAAGTTTTTCTTTCTTCTTGCTAAAATTTTCAACTGTTCGACACCAGATGCAGATAATCTACAATTTTCTAAATTAAGTGTTGTTAAGGATTTATTTATTTTAAGTAAGCCAACAAGATTAGTAATACTTGTAGCACTATGAAATTTATTCCATTCAAGTGAAAGTACTTGTAAAGTGTTATTTTTATTAATAAGCACTTCAGATAATAGTTCTAAACCTTGATCACTTATTTTATTTGATGCTAACCATAAATGTGTTAATGTTGCATTTGATTCCAACATTCTTGCTAAATATTCAATACCTTTATCTGTTATACCATTATCACAGAGAGATAGTTGTTTAATAGTTGAATTCTTATTACCGTCAAGTGCTTCAGCAAGATATTTAGTACCATCATCACCAAGTTGATTATGAGCAAGAAATAATCCTTCTAATGTATTATTTTTACGTAGAGCTTCAGAAATAATCAATGCTCCTTCAGACGTTATATGACTATCTCTTAAAAATAAAGATCGACATTTTTTCTCTTGTATTAATTCTTGAACAACAACTTCAACCTCAGAGTTGGAAAGACGTCTTCCATTTAAATGTGCTTCAGATTCAGACTTGCATTGTTGCATATATGCTTTAAGCTTGGTATTACGATAATGGCCAATTATCATGGAAGACATTATTAGTGTTCGTAGCTTAATTTTTCGTATTGACATTTTTTTAAAATCTTGAATCTCTTTTTCTGCAGATACAGATTCCAAAAGAATATCTGATGATTCAATTTCTTGAAGATGAATAACATGTAAATTATTTGGTTGTTGTTCATAACTAATAACTTCAACATGAGTAGCAGGTAAAAGTAAGATTTCATTTTCTTTTTTAAAACGTGAATGGTTTTGGATATTTTTTCCTTTAATACAATCAATAACAAATAATGTTCTTGCACCAGTTTGTCCAAGAAAATGATCATTTTCAGAAATATCACGAATTGCTGAACATGATGAAAAACCCCACCAAACGAGTTTACTTCCTATTTTATATTTTTCATGTTCACTAGCAACCATTCCTTTAACTCCACGATAAATAGATAGATTTAATGATGGAAGACGAGATAATGCAGTAATGATAAGTTTAAGATAAAGAAACCATGGTTTCAACTTGTTTCGATCTTCATTACGTAATGTAGAATTAAGAATAAAATAAAGTGAATTTGTATGTGGTTCCCATTCCATTGTATACAATGCAATTGAAGCTGATTCATCAACTGAAAGATCATCTGCTGGATTTTTTGCACGTTCTTTAGCTGTATGTGCATGTGTGCTAATACAAGGAACAATGTTCTTCAATGGTTCAGTAGCTTCTTCAAGTGTAACTAATGGTTTTTTATTAAAACCTTCAATTGGTGTTAACATGACACATGGTTCTCCAGCTGCATCAGAAAATCTGTGAGTAGTATTTTGTATATCATTGGCAGACATTGTTGAATAATATATTGCAATTTAATGTATTACATGAGAAGAAAACGCGGATAAAATGACGACATTATTTCGATGAAAGGTAACAAAAATATGTAACAAATAATATGTATGAATAGAAGAAAATGCAGCTGATTTTCTATTGGTTCTTTTTTTTTTGCTTGAATACAAACTGTTTTTATTATTGTATACACGCGGTAAGGAAGTAATATTTATTCATATTTTTTCTTTTCTTTTTATTTAGCTATGAAATAAGCTGGATAATTTTCTTCATGATATGTTTACCGTGTCACAATAGTGTCTGGCAGAAACGTTTTTTCTCGATCCCCATGCATTCGCATTTTCATAATGCTTTCAGAATTTCTAGGACAACTTCGTTTTGCTTCTTTGAAAAAACTATCGTTACTAGATACTAGCCTCTGTCGACATCATAGTTTGCATAAGATTAATAATCCTAAGTCAAAAATAAAATTATTATTGGAGGTATATGTTAGTAAAACGAATCAATTATTATTTATATATCGAAACTTATCAACGTTAAGTAAAGAGAATTATTTCCTTCATCTGTTGAACAATTGAAAAGAGAAAACAAATACTAGTGCATTGTCAATACCAAGAAAAAAAAACGAAAACATTCAAGAACAGAAGACAATAACAATAATAAGAGTATATACATAAAACAGAACAGAACAACGTTCACCAACGCCTATTTTGTTTAATATAGTTCCCGTTCTGGATTCTCGCGGGAGACGAGACGGGGAAAAAATCGTTACCATAGGGCAATAGTCACAAAGACGTAAACATGATGTTTTTAATTGTTTTGAAAAGCTTTATTGTAAATACAATGAAAAATCAAAGAAAATTTTTCTTTTCAAATAGAGAAACGTATATCTAGTATTGTTTGAATTATTGACGAGTCACACTATGAAAAATACCAATCGATGATCCATCGTTTAGTTACTCTACTTTTGTTATTTATTCAATTCAAATATCAGATTCTTTAAATAAAATAAAATATATATTCATATTACCCAGACATATTTAGATATCTTTTAAGAGAATTTTCAATATTTTTCTAACTTTAGTTTGTTTCAAAATCTCTAGTATCAGTCAAATTGTAAGAGACAATCATGTTTTATGCTATGCCCGTTTTTTATTCACAGAAAATATTCTTATGAGAATGTATCTAGTTGAAATTTGAAGCTTAGTAAAAAAAGAAAAACAATATAAAAATAGTAAGCAAAACAGTTTTATTGTACGAAAACCAATGCAATATGAAAAATGATAAAAAAGTTCAAAGTCAAATATTAGATATGATTAAAAGAATTAATTTTACTAAGAAGACGCGTAAACGCTTAAATGCATTATTATTGTTGATCGTTCTCTAACAACTTATACAAATATTCATAATAGCTTTCATTAATTATAATTCATACTGACAGTAATAATGATGACAAATAGGTCTTATATATATTTTAACGGATTCGAGCAGCATTTAAATCTTTAATTTGTTGATAAATATAATTCTATTTCATTGAACAGAGCGGCATTGGTTTGGTCGATGAAGAAAATTTGGAAATTTTTATTCATTAGATGTCCTATGAATTAAAAAAAATTTGCTTTAAATACTAATATATCGAAATCAACTCAAATTCTTAACGAAGCCCGAATTCAAATGCAACCGATACCATTCAAAAACGAATTGGTATGAAGAGTGTGAGTATGAATTAAAATGAAGAGTAAACATTCAGACCATTACTAGAGCGCTGCATTGAAGGCAGAGTTCGAGTGCTTGTGAAGAATTTTTCTGGAATCAATGTCGGAGTTAAATAGTCAAGTATTTTTACAAGGAAAAGAAAAACATCAGAAAGACATTCTCATTAGCAAGTAGTACAATAAAAAGTATATATGACAGTTAAAAAAAAATTTTTAGAGTGAGAAAATTTGACTTCCCAAGGTTTTGACCTACATGCACACTCAAAACCTCGAGTCTATCAATGTAAATTTCATTCAACATTTATTTTTCGATAATTTTCTCATCGACATTTTTTCGATTGTATGCTATTATGAAATAGGATGTCTGTTTACTTCGAAAGGATTTCAATTTTGATTTGATGCTATTGTGAATTAAGGAATTTTATCATACATCAACTAAACATTGTATAAATACATGAGATACGAACTTATATGGATTCAATTCCATTGTCATTCTTGCATCAGATTGAAATAATAATTATAATATAATGATTATCATGATGAACTAATGGATTTATTAATGTTTCAAGAATTTCAAGTACAAGATTCATTATAAAGTAAATGAGTCAATAATTGAGACTTGAAGCAAAACTCTGTGTTTTCATAGTAGTTTCTGGATAGCAAAGTTTACTTGGATCCCTTTTTTAGTACGCAACGGTGGATGCATTTACATTGGATCTCCACTATCGATGATAAATATTTTCAAAGCAGCTGCAGTAAAAACAGAAAATAGTTAAATTGTTATTATGCGAGTTGGTGCCATTTGTTGAGTTCTTTTTGCCAGTATGTGAACAGTTGAAAGTCATCAATCTGATGCTAATTATCAAAAAAAAAAAAATCTTGTGGATATCTCTAAAATGATTGAACAATTTGTTACTGAAGCTTGGAAGAAACTGATTGTGACTCTTGACAATTCTCTATTAGTTTTAAATGTGTTTAGGTCATAAAATAATCTTGAGCTACTATTTTTAGACATCTAAGATAGTAAATTCATTTTTTTATGTGCATAAAAGAATATTTGTTTTGGAAAGAATGTCCATAATTGTTGATAACATTTTGAGAGATCAATAAAAGATAAGACAACATACGATCATTTATTGCATTGTTCGTACACGAATATTTAAAAACAAAAAAAAGAATAAATGTTTGTCTTCTTTACATGAGTTGTATAATTCAAGTTTAAATATAAATAAAGATTCAAAGACATGACATTACATCAAAATTAGATGAAAAAAATATCTAGTCAACAATTAACTATAGTAAAAGCTGAATAGTTAAATATAAATTTTATTTTAAGGTATAAATTAAAATTGAAATAGAAGTTTATATAAGTATTTAGTGAATAAATTTTAAAATAATCAATAAAGTGCAAGTTTTATTTATCAATTCTATTCTACTTTCGAAAATATTGAAAGTTTGTTTTTTTTTTCGATTTGAGTTTGATTCATTTTTCCACTGTCTTCGTGAAAATGACACTTGTAAAGTGTTTTTGTATTTACTTAAATGGCTTCATATCTGTGTCTATAAATAAACACGCGAGCAGTCGTTGCAGCATACTGTTAGAAGAAAAAGGAAAGAAAAGTAAATATGGAGTGTGATGTATCGGTGTGAGTGTACGGGTTTGGGTGTGGTGTGTGGGTGTCTACTTCCCGTTTTCATCCGTACCCACTCTCATTGACATCTACGTCCACAAAAACATTAGCCTGGACTTCAAAATTTGTGTCACCAAGTTGATGATCGCCTAAGAATTTTGAGATCGACTTAATTGTCTGAAAGTTTCTTTCTAGAATGATTTCTAGAACTGCAGATGCTTCTTTATATAGAAAAAAAAGACTTTGTTGTCGTTGGTTCGGTACCTCTTATTTTGATACAATATTTTTTATTACTTTGATAACGGATGGGGCAAAAGTTTTGCATTAATTTTGTTTTTGATATAACTCTGCAACGTAATGTCGTGGAGACTTGATTTTTTTTTGTTAGAAAGAGCAAAGTGTCTAGTGCAAGAATATATAAAAGAATTTGATTGAAAATGTTTTTCGAAAACTACAACAATCTTAGAACAGAAGGCGTTGAAAAACTCTTCCGCAACTTTTTTGAACTTAGAAAAAAATTCCTATAATTAGACAGGTTATCTTTTTATTCGTCCAATCCGGATTTTATAATATAAGGATAGAGCACTATTGCGTTAAAAAAAAAGAAATTTTCTACATGTTTTATAACGGTCGAAATGAACGCTTTTATGATATCGTCTGTTTCGTAAATTATTTATCATTGTTGGTAGCAATCGAAAAAATAAACTCTATTTCGCAGGAGAGATTGCTAGAAGCTATATATTTTATATGAAAAAGGAAGTTTATTGAGTCCTCTATCAGACGATATTATTTGGAATAGGACGCAACTTCTCTATGAGATATTCAGAAAAAAACTTATTTTTACGCTGCAAAACCAAATTCGAACAATTAATTTGTTTTTATCAACATGTCATTTGTTTATTCTCTTGTATGTTATACCAATTATTTTAATACCAAATGAAAACCTCCGTTGTAATGAGCAACTGTATATATATGGTGCTCGAAAGTGGCTAATGAAAAAGACTCAAACAAATATTTTTGGATTAAAAAAATGTGACCGAAGTTGCGGAAGAGTTTTTCGGAGCCTTGTGTTCTAAAACTATTATAGCCTTCGAAAAACATTACAAATCAAATTCTTTTATATATTCTTGCACTAGACACTTTGCTCTTTCTAACAAAAAAAAAATCAAGTCTGTACGATATTGCGTTGCAGAGTTATATCAAAAACAAAATTAATGCAAAACTTTTGCCCCACCCGTTAGAATTGAAGTTGAAGTAATATTAACAGAAATTCATCATTTTTTCTCGGAAGTGGGGCGTTGATTGCGAAATTACGAACAGACTTCTTTATAACTCACTATTTATCTGGTTGCTTAAGAACAAAAGCAGTGTTATTTTTTTTCGTCATATTATATGAATCACGAGTCAACAAAAGCCTGGTATTTTTTTTCTTTCGAGTTGGAAAGATTATCTAAATATTGACTGTAATGTTTATCAGACTCCATGTGAAGATTGCAAGGTTCGTAGATGGATATATGTGAAAATGTTCTATAGAAGGACTATAGAATTTCAAAAACCATTCACTCATTTTGCTGACTAATTGCGAATAATTAATTATACACTGCATCGCCAAATACAAGGTTGTTGAATTTCACTTATGCAACATTCACCGAATTGTATTTTATTGACCGAATAATTTCTAACTATAAGTTAGTATGTGTTTTTACATTCCCATTAGTACTTTCTAGAGATGGATAGCTCCACTACGTGCCGCTCCAACTCTGATGAGAAAAAGTATCAATTCCGGAGTTAACTTCAAATCCAAGTTGAAGTTGCCCATCTCGATTACTTTTGTACGATCTAATGTGTACATATCTATAGTAGATTTTTCAAAAGTTATCTATGCGATACACAAGATAGTAAAGGAAACAATGGTGAATGATTACAACTTTTCATCACAAACAATGCTCGTGGGTGTGGGTGTGACTACAGATCTTTAATTTACTCACACCGACCGACCCATACTCCTACCCCATCCATACCCACACACTCACACACCCACACCTACATTTTTTCTGAGGACGAAATACGAGGATATTTCGTCCGAAGACATTTTTTTTAAAGGACGTTCTAGACTGTTACCGTGAATTCAATACACTGCTGGAAATAGAATTTTCAATTGTTTTTTTTACAAAGTAAAAGAATTTTTAAATACGCGCTTTTGAAGATAATAGTTATAGAACATAGCTTACATTCAGTAATCTTGTAATTGCTATGTTCTAAAGAAAATAATGGTGTATTATAATCGGAGAATTTGTTGAATCTGATTGAATCAAAAACAAAAGTGTGACCTTCCAGCTATGAGTCGTTAAAATCTTTTTTTAGTACGCAGTATACTCACAGTATTGTCAAAAATTTAACATTACTGTGATCTGACAAGGAAATCGTTGCGAGATTCCCGACAATCCTGATCGATTATTATCAATAGGCGTAACTTTTCATGAGATTGAAAAGAATCTAGAATATTTTGTGCTCATGGATCTTATTATCATTGTTATGATCATTTTACTTAGATTTCAAGCTGTAGAAAGATATTGACCAAAAATCTGCTTGACAGAATTTAAATCTAGAATTTTCTACACCAATACATGTGATAGTCGTTAGAATATCTGAGAAATTTCAATTGAAATGCGCATTTCTTGATTGAGAAATTGAATATTCAATAAAAGTTGTTTGTTAGACTTTCTTGGTAAAATAGAATTATCTTTAAAACTTTCGATATTACAAGAAAGAATCTCCTATTTTTGACTAAAACTTCGAATGTATTCTAATGTTCATGAAATTTATTTATAAGTTAGATTATAATTTGAAATTTTGTAATTATATTTCTTTTCTAGATATATTTTAGAGATTGAATTCTCAGTCAACTGATAATGACTTCGATAGACATATCAATTTGAATAAATTTTTTCTGAATTGATAATAAATGATTGAAATTTTTGTGTTAAAACCATCGAAAACATTCATTGCTGATATATTGCTAATAAACATATAGTGTCTGTAGTTCTCGATGATAAATTTCAGTTATTTTATTGTTACTTCCTTTTTCTTTTCTAATTTCATCTAGATCGAAATTCATTCATAAAGCGATGCCATAATTTATGAGACACCTCAAACAGGTATATCATAAGGTTTACATTTACTTTAAAATGATTAGATTGAATTGTATTCATCATGAAGTTCTGAAAGAATTGCTCGTCATAATAACTATCTTGACTAATAGATTTCTAAATCCAATAAAATCAGTGGAAATCGAAGCTTCTCAATGGTGAAATGATTGTTAACGATTGAATGCCATGCATTTACTTCTCAAACATGAAAAAAGTAATTTTATACAACGCTTTACTCATTTCATCATTCGATGACGTCAAAATCTTTTTCTTTGCATCATTTACAATCGGAAAAATCCATTTTTGAATATACCAAAAATGTATGTTGCAAGATTTTATCAATATAGTTCGTAAACAAGTTTTAATCATAATTTCTTGGATATAACCAAAAAACATAAATCAATTCATTGGTTTTACTATTAAGCTTACTCATATTTATTTAGAATATTTTTGTAAAAATAATTACACGTGTTGGATTTTTCCAAGTGACTGCAATGGTCGTACACGTGATAATGTTTATAGACAGCGTGACACGCAATGTGTTGGCTTTTTCTTTCTGTTTCTGTCTTAAGTGTTAACCACGCTTTGTCCGTTCTTCAAGGCCACTCAAACAAAGTTGGGACTTTCCAAATACTTTTATTTCATTTTAAGGTGTGTCATACATGCATATATATATATATACTGATTTCACTATTCTTACTTTCATATATCGTGTAATACTGGTCTTATAGATTTTTTTTCATTCTAGCAATCTTGCTGCAATACATTTAGGTTATATTGATTATTTCTTATCATGATGGATAACAACGGTGAGAAACTAGGAATTGATATTCTTGAAGACGTATTACTATCAGAGAACGATTTTGATATGTTTTCTGATGATCCAGATCTGCCAACGTTCGATTTAAACGGTTCAGATAGTTTCATGCAAGAATTATTGAGATTATCCGAAGAATTAGAACCAACATGTGATGTACCCGACAGTTCCTTGCACAATATGCCAATCAATCAAAAAGAATGGTTAGTTATGGATAAAGGTTCCAAGCGTCAGAGACCACCTCGCCTTTACCAATTTTTTCTTCTTCTTCTGGAGAATCCATATTATGCTTCGTATGCATCTTATACGAACAAATCTGAGGGTATTTTTCAAATTCATGAACCTGAAAAAGTCGCTGATCTTTGGCAACAAGTAAAAAGTCGACAAGCAAATCAACAAATGACTTATGATAAACTTGCACGGGCTGTACGATGGTATTATCAATATGATATAATGAAAAAAACAAATACTCGTTATACGTTTCAATTTTCAGCAAAAACATTGAACGAGTTTACCATCGATCAAAATAATAATAAATCCTTGTATTATTCTGGTATTAACCAGTAACTGAAAAAACTATCTCGAAAATGAATATTTTAGATTTTTATTTGTTGTATATATAATTCTGTATAAAAAATTGCATGAATCACACTAGATTAAAACTTTAGCCGCTGATATAAGGAAAAGAAGAAATGATTTTTCAGAAAATTGGTTGATTTTTTTATGGAACGATTGTATAGTATGCCTTAACAAAATGGTGATTTCAATAGTGCATAGTGCCTAACATTTGTTTTTAGATAAATACGTCTAAAAAAACATACATTATGAATGATTACTTCAGTTCATGCAAAGATGAGGCACCTGACGCGTGTGGGGTGTTGGTGTGGGGGTAGGGTGTGGATGTGGGTGTAGGGTGTTGATGTGGGTGTGGCTGTAGGGTGTAGATGTGGGTGTGAAATTTGGGGTGTGTGGTGGATGTGGAGTGTGGGTGTGAGGATGAAGATGAAGGTGTGTGGATCAGAGTGTGAATGCGGATGGAGAAAATCATAATCACATCTTTTATTGAGAAAGATAATGCGAAATAAATGCTGGAGAATTTTGGTGATCAAAAATATTGTCACCCTTTTATACATGAATAAGTTTTATAACTAGTGGAAATCTTAACAATTGTTGTGCTGTCTCTGCTGTCAATGAAAATGTGACAAAACAAATGTAAGTCATGACGCAGAAAGAAACACTTAACATTGAAATGTTTTTCTTCTTACCTTCAGTTTTCACAGAAATTTGTGTTGATTTTTTTTACCTATACATCTTCTACAATTATTCCACTTAACTATTCTCAGAAATTCTTTACTGTCGTCGAACACTGTTGTCGGTATTTATCCATTACTGATCATTGGCAACTGGAGTTGCCATTGTGCAATAACGACATGAAAAAAAATTTCGACATTCTCATATAAACGTAATACTTGTTAAAATTTACGCATAGATAAGTAAACAGATTGCAGTGATTTATACATACAAGCATCATTTGCTGTTATATAAATGCTTGGTGTGGATGTTGGTGTCAGAGAAGAGGAGACCCAAATGACACATACACTCACACTAGAGATGTTCATGGCGACTAGAGCCCATCGGGTCCAGGTCTGAAAATTATATTTGACCGGATCTGGGTTCGGGTCTGAAATTTTTTGTCCATTGGAACCAAATCAAAAAAACTTTTGATGCATATAATAAAATTTTACGAATTTCTTTAAATTTTCGATCGTTTGATTCAAAAAAAGCTTAATTTGTTTATAAAAAAATATGAGATTTTTTGGCTCATAAAATGTGATTGACTTGCCATAAAAATGATCTATCAGGTTCGAGTCTGAAAATCTTGATCAACCGGGTCCGGATCCAGAAAAATTAAATTCACCAAGTCCAGGTCGGGTCTGAGTCCAGAAATTCTTGGACCCGATGGGGTCTAATGGCGACGCTGCTGTCGTGACGGCGGCATCACGGTAGTGGCAGCATCTTTTCTCGAGGACTTTGAAAAACTGTATGAATTTGATAGAATTTCATTCTTTACAAATGAAACGCCTTGAGAGTGAATGAAGCTGATAGACTAGTACCAATATTTCTGGTCCAATACAGCCGCAGCAGTGAAATTTGAAATATTTTTTTGAAAACCATCGCAGCAGCGGTAGGCTTTCAGCCGTGATGGACGTCTCTAGTGTAAGCCCATCCAACATTACAACCATAATATGCACCGGATATTTTTCTACTGCATGTAGTCCGTCGCATTGATTAGCATTGGATCGATTACCAACACAGGCAACGTTATTTTTTGAATTAAAATTAACAATTCTTATAAATATTTTCTCCATCAATAAACATTCTTCTTTCTAATTTATAACTGCTGATATTCTTCCAAATCCATTGACAACATATTTTTCTTATTGATTTTTAATTTTCTTTTAACTTTTGAACATTAGTTTTTAGATAATATTTTTTGTTGAAATCGCGATTGAGCACTTGTTTGACAATGCCAGTATTACTTTTGAAGTCTTTAGCCATTGTTCGTAAACTTTTCAGAGAATCCTGAAATCAAGTATTGTTTTTCTTCCATCAAATTGATGAGTCATTTTATGCAGCCGGTTCTTGATCGTCCTGATTTTGATTTAGTACTAATTGGACCAGTTTGTTTTATACTAACACAGTCAGTGATCAATTATACATCGTTGAAGCTTGTTTGTAAAAAGTTTTGCAATTTCTAGAGCTTTTTTTCCATTTTCAAAGTGGAAACCAATCAAAAATAATTTTTCGAAATTGGTGTCGCAAAAATTTCACTCCTCAAGATTCTATTCAAGAGCCTAATCATGATCTTGTTTCTTTCTAAATAACCTATAATACTTGTCATTTATATTAAATATTTGAATAATAAAGGATGCCATGAAATTTTTACACATACATCTACATCAGAGATTGAATTCTAGTGTCTCTCTCATTTACTTTTCTACGTTGCTGAAATACTAATTGAAGTATCAATTTGATTTAATTAAGAACTTGTAAAAAATAAGAATAAAGCTCAGTTAGTTCAATCAACACTGATCGACTTCAATTCTAGTCTATACATATTGAAATTTTGCCTAGTACTTATAAATTTACTTATATAGTTAAGTTAACTTTTGATGTGTTAAACTTTTAAGGAAAGTAAGATTTAATTCTAATAATAATTTATTGCAACAAAAGAAAATTATATTTACAATAAAAATAAAGTAAACTTTTTTAAAAAGTTAATTATTTCTTTTTGAGCGAAATAGTTTTTCTAATGCATCACGAAATACTTTTCCACCGGCTAATGTATAAATATAAAATGGTAAAGCACTTTCTAAGAAAGGTAAAAGAAGTTCAAAATTATATAAAAAACGATCAAAATCATATTCTAATTGTGATTTAAATTTATTTGATGTTAATGTAAAATATATTTTATGAATTGCTTGTGGAAAAGTTAATAAAATAAGTGAAATAACCTGTAATAAAAGCATTCGTTGTAAATAACGATCAAGTTTTTTCCATCGTTTTTTTGTTAATCTTTGCAATATTAAAACTTTCTGATCTAAATTTTGTTCTTGAAGTATTCTTCTAGGTTGTTTACAAGTTCGTACTTTACGTATATTAGATATTGTCATTATACCAAATATTGTCATTAATATTAAAGGAAATAAAATAGTAAAACATGCATAAGTTATATCAGTTAAAAGACGACAAGCTACTGTTTTACCATAACATTTTAATGGTGTATTTATAAGATTTGCTTTATAACAATAAAGCATTTGTATATATAAAAGAATTGAAATAATAATAATAATTAAAGAACTTTTTTGAGCATTTTTTAATGAACTTAATTGTCGATATTGAGCATTTTTTGATGATAATAACCATCGTTCAATAGTTGCTAACATAATTAAACTTAATGCAATTGTTCTTGATGTAAACATAATAAAAGCACGTAATTTACAAAGAATATCATTTGTTGCTGTTAAATCTAATTGCCAACTAGATAATATTCTCGGTGTTAAACCAGATAATATTGATATAAGATTAGCAATAGATGAAATCATAAATAAAAATACACATGCATTTGAACGAAATGATCGTTGTGTTAAAACAAGTATATTAAGAATATTACCAATAGTGCCAAAGAAAAAAATAAATAATGAAAAATAACAATTTAATGTTGTACTTGTTGAATTTAAAGTTTCCGTTAGATTAGTAGTTATTGATGATGCCATGAGATTCTGAATAGAAAATATATGATAATTATATGAAAGTTAAATCTTATGTTATGTTGCCACTGTTTATAATTGTCAGTGACAAGTAGGAATAGACTACTTGTTCTTTGTTTTCATTCTACGCAATTCTCTCCATAGTGAACTTAATATTGAAAGTACTTAGAAAAATTACATCGCCTTCTAATTAAATTTCTAGAAAAAACAACGTGTTTATTATTTTTTGGCCTTGATTTCTATTTTATAAATTTGTGATTTGAATAAAAAGATTAATATGCTTGTAAAGAACTATATCAATCGTTGTACGACAACTGTTACTGGCTGTTAAAAAAAAAACTGGCCGTGAGTAGTTTTCCAATAATTTGATAACTGCAACGGCTAGCGATCTGCGACTTTCACCAATTGAAAGAGTAGAAGTTGGAACATCTTTTCCT
>CAJNOL010000967.1:0-65761 GCA_905250125.1 Rotaria sordida | reverse complement strand
TGCCAAAAAAATGCCCAATGAAAGTTGTGCCTATATAATATTACAATAATTAATAGTTATTCAAAGAAAAATTTTATTTATAATTTTCCTATCCATAAAAATTATTCACTCTATATTCAAAAAGAAAATATTAGAATAATTTGAAATATATTTTTTCTTTTTGTAGTTCGACAAATACATATGAATTTTCTGAAAATCTCTAGTAAACCTACATGTGGAATATAATTAGCTACACCCCAAACAAGAAAAACACGAGAGATAATTTGAATAAAAACAATCATTGGATTTGATCGAACAAGACCAAACATAGCATGTACGACCTTTGAACAAAAAAAAAGAAAAACAATCAATACAATTATTGAATGATATAATATTCTTACTTCAAGAAAAGCAGCTGTTTGACAAATTTTAAGTGGTATTTCAATAGCATTCCATAATCCATGACATTTCCATAAATCATCTACTGATTTATAAGAAATTACTTGTTTTATTGTTTCATATAAGATAAATGTCCATCTTAATATTTTAAAAAAAAGAAAGTTATATTTTTTGAATAAAATATTTTACAAACCCAACAGTAAGAATACTATTATAGATAAGTAAATAATAAGTTGTTAACGTTGACAATGATTCCTTTTGAGTTGTAGATTTTTGTTTTGAATCCATTATCTATAAAAAAAATAAATTGTTTTATTTCTCAGGATAAAATATTTTAAATTTGGAATTTATGTATGTTTAATAACTGTTAGTTTTAATATAAGATTGACTGGAAATATAAAACAACCATTCCTGTTGCCTTTAAATTTCGTTATTGGTGACATCTTAAGGATGTAATTATGTACATAGAGGTTCTATCTATAATAAATGGAATTTATTCTATTTGAATATAATTGTATGATTGACCTAGTTTTATTAACATAGAAAAGTTAATGCAAATTTTGAATGTATAATGTAATATTGCCGATTTTTTTTTCTCATAGAACTGTACGATATTGATAAATCTTAATTAAATTTTCAATTTCGAAGTAAAGAATTAGGATATAAAGTTGGAAGTACATGTCGATTTGACTCTAAATTTCAATATTTATTTTAGTATAAAATAGAAAGAGTAACAGTGATGATGAAAACTTAGGTAAGGGTAAGCAATGACTATTCTGAATGATGGTTTTCTTTCTATATGATCAACATATGTGATATACAATTAAAAGTGTAAATCTTAGAAATTTCTTATAAAACAAAAAATTTATTTCATTCTTATTTGTGATATTCTCAGTTGAGTTTAGTGTATGTCATTACTTACTCTCATTGCTTGGTTGAATTAACTGCTCATTCATATAATGTTTAACCTTGTTTTTCTTATCATTGACCATCTCTCTCTCCTTGACTCTTCTCGTTGTGTACATAAGAACATGCATTAATATATGTGAATGTGCGATTTTGTGACATGAAGAAAGGAATAAAGTATAGATTATGAATTTTATAAAAATTGTTTAGCTATTGAATCTACACCCATACCCTCAAGTCATGTCGTGTGTGTGTGTGTATGTGAGGATTTTCTCTACACATAACTACAGCCATACCTAAATCGATGCTCAGACCTGCACCCACACCCATAGCTTACACCCTGAGAGAAGCTTCTCGCAAATGAAGCTCATAAAAACATATGTGAGGAATTCTATGAAAGATGGTCGTCTAAGTGGAAGTACATTTGAAATTGATTTTTAGCAAGTGATAGATACTTTTGGATGTGGATGAAATGAATACTCATATTCACCCTATAATCAGTGGATTTACGACTTAACCTAGATTTCTATTCATTGCCACAAGTTGAGTTTCTATTGAACTTTCGCCCTCGGCAAGAAAGAACTTTCGATAATTGCTGAAAATCAATACTGCAAAATTTGTGTTTCCCAGAATGTTGAAGAAACGTATCTCAAAATTAGATAGATGGAATAAAGCAGTCTCTTTGTTATTAGCAACAATAGCAGCTACATCGTGCTTCACATTTTGATTCGACAAAAATTTATCTGACAGCTTTTTTTTTATAACAAAGATATTGTTGTCCCATCTAGTTTGTATAATGCATTTCAGAATTATATCGGATTATACATTGCTCTGCAAAACCCATCTACACAGAAAATATAGTATCTCACAAAAGATGCATTTTTAGTGTTTCCAAAATAGTTAGGCTGAGCTCACTGGAAAGAAAAACCCTAGTATCGCTGCTGTAGATAATATCTACATGTTTTTTAATATTAATAATACAGCAACAACTAACCTTAGGTTTGAACTTCGTGTATTAAATTATCTTTTGTCAAGTTTTTTTTAGAAGTTATTAAAAAAATTATTAAATATTTAAAATAGAAAGAATAGCTCCTATATGCTTTTTTAATTACTATCGTGAGCATTCATAAAACACAGAAACATTCATTTATTATTTGCTCGAAGCATAACACCCTATTTCATTGAGTAGCGCATTTCTATTAGATTAACTGTGCTATGCACTGATTGGCTTGGGCAAACGCTCTAAATTAAGATAGTTTCGACGATGTAACTCGTTTTTTCAGAAAAGAAAATAAATCTAAATTCATATATATTTTAAATACGAGTAATATGAGATCATTATTTTAGAATATTTGCTAGATCACATTCATTTATTTAGATCATGAAGGATAGTAGGTATGAAAGAAAGAAGAGAAAATTGTTTCGTAAATAGTAGAGTGGCTAATAGAGCGTGAATAACGGAATACTGGTTCCAATCCAATGCGAAACGCTTCCACTTTTTGCTGTTCTGTCAATATTTTTTAGGCGATTTTGTTTTGCTTGTGTGTAAAGGTATGCTCTCGAGATCTCAAGAGGACTGGATTCCAAATCTGTATTTTTTTATAGACTGGGAACTCATCCTTCAAAACTTTTCTACAGTTCTAGGATAATTACTTGGTACTATAAGATTTGGTAGACTAAAATGGCAATTTATAGTCTAATGGTAAAGCAAAATACTTAATGATATGCCTAGAGAAGCCTATGAATTAATAATTCAAAATACAAGATATTGAATCAGAAAGCAAAATTTAGATAGTTTTACCGTAAAATGAATGGTTACTAAGGGGTCTAATGCTTAAAGCAAATGTAATATTGAGAGATCTTGATTGCATCAATCGCTTATCTCTCATAGATATGCATCTTCTTCCTATTTTTTTAATTTAGCTATCATTTATACCTTTTTATTGATGGTCAACCTTTCGTCTTGTCAATTACCACAAGTTCTATAAAGGACAAGAGTTCAAATTAACTTCATTATCATTCGTGGTATGTCATGGTGAATATCAATCCGAATCTGTCAAAATCTTATTATATGAATTTGCCACAATGAATAGAATCAACAGTAACTACCTAGAGATTGAGTATCGTACGATTAATTGAAACGTAATTGACATCAGAACGATTTTTAACGAATGACATAGATACCACCGTTTTGAGAGATGATATAGGAAAATGTTTATAAGGGAGTAGGTAAATATATTTTATACTAACCTTAATAAACGCTAGAGACACTCCCTTAATCATTGAGTTTTATTGAAATTTGTTAATTAGTTTTAGATTGATTTTGTTCTCTAGATTACTTTTATCGTTTTAAAGTCTTTTGCAAGGAGAAAAGAAAAAAAAAATATTAAATCCATTTTTTAACTGTAGTACTTGACAAAATCGAAGCATAACAAGCAAAACTCATCTTACTTCATGTTTGTGGACATATTGACCGTATGAAAATAAGAAATGTAAAGAAGTCATACTATCTATGATTAAGTTATTCGATTCATACTCTCTTAACTAGTAACTCAGTTATTAACATTAAAATTAGATTTTGTACAGAATACATTATTTTCTATATTCGAACTTTAGTACAGACATCATCGGTACATTTATCATTTTCGATTTAAATCTGTTTTTTTCTTTCTTTGAATGTTTAATATTTGTATAGGAAATACTATTTTGAAATATATATCGAAAGAAGGTACAGAATCAGACAAACAAACGTTGTACAATAATATTCAGTGAACGATAATTTCATTATCATAAAATAACAAAGGTATAAATAGTTGATTCATTTTATAATTTAAGTCAAAGCTCAATTTCCGAATGCTACTCAATGCATTAGATTAATCTATTTCTTATTGTGCAATATATATAAGTTCTTGTGATAAAAATGTTGTTAAAATTAATTGAATTCATAAAGCATCTTCCTTTTTCTATTTGTATTTGTATGTTTTTAACATGATATAATATGGTTTTGAGTGCTTGTCTGTTCAAGATCTGAGAAGAGTGAAAGTACAGATTGGTGTGAACTAAAAAATTTATTCTATTATAAGATTTCTTTATTGAACTCATATTCAACAACAAAATTTCTAAAGGACATCAGATGCCGGAAATTCAAAACTACTTCAAGGCTTTTTTTCGATATAGTTTTTTTTGCATGGTTGAATGAAACACATCGAATTGCCTATGAAAAGTTAGTTTTCCAACTTTTTTTAAAGAAAGATTTCAAAGGACATTTGAAGAAAAAGTAAATTTTTGACAATAATTGAATGAATATTTTGTTTTCTCTTCTTTTCATCGAACCTTTTAAAGGCTTTAATCTAGTTATTCACACAAAATTGATTTAGAAAAAAACAAATTTTTAAAATAGGCGTCGTAAAACGATATTATATAGATAATCAGACAAAAGATTTTTACAAATTTTGATTGAAAGACGAGAAAAAATTTTCATTAATGTCTTGTCAAAAATGACTTTCTTACTAAGTTTGAAATTTGACCTAGTTTTCAAATGTACTTTTAATCTTTATTTAGAAAAAGTTGAAAAAACTAACTATTCCTAGGCAACTCGATATGTTCCATCCAACTTCGAAAAAAATCTCATATGAAAGAAATTTTTTGTGAAAGTGTTGAATTTCCGGCGCCTTCGTATGAAAACGAAATTCGATATACATCTGCTGGCTACATCGTCACTGTCATCTGAAAATTGAAGAATAGACTGAAACTACATATTAAAAATAATTTTTTTCCTTTTTACATGATTTAATAAAAAGTATATTAGAAGTTCTTTGACTATAAACAAAAAAAAAACTGAAAGCGACTAACGTTTTACAGAATAAGAAAATGTTTGTTGTTAGACACTTACTCAGTCTATTGGCTAAAAAAATAATACGCTCTCATTTATGAAAGAAAAATTAGAAAAAAAAAGTATCGTTTTCTTTTACACATCTTATATCTTCAATTTAAAAATAACAATGTTATCAAATATTGCTTTTACTTTTATTACTCTAATCAGTTCTAGTCTTACAATATTCATTGCTTTCACTTTGTTTCTCATCTTGATTATTCATCTACGACAAAAACAAGATGTTTCAGTTCTTCTTGTAACAAATACATATGCAGCTATGATCATATATTGTCTTGTAATGTTATCAGAAACTATTATTGTTCTTAAAACAGATCTATATGGTACTGTTGATCTTATTGACAAGCAATCAATTGGATGTCGATTTCTAGGTTTTCTTGCTTATGAAACATTTGGTTGTTGTTATATGAGTCTTGTTCTTCAAGCATTTTATCGATTAATAAGAGTTGTTTATAGTAAATATAAATTTTTACAGGTATGTAAATTTCAATCTTATTTATTTTTTCATTTCATAGTTTTTAAATATGTCTGTTATCATTTTTAAATAATCTAGAAAACTATAAATGAAATAAATTGTATCTATTTTTGCAATTAAATTCTAGTCATTTTCATTCAATTTAATTTGTATTGTACTTCAATGGATTATTTATTTTCTTCTACTTCTTCCATCATACTTTTGGCCTGGACCACTTTATTCTTTTCATGAATCAGCTTATTACTGTGGTATTCCATATGAAAAAGTTTTTGGACTTTCTTATACAGTTATGAATATTTTCTTTTTTCCAATTATTTATTTAACCATAATGTATGGTCGTTTGCTATATTTTATTCATCATCAGGCGGCTTCTCAATTGTCAGGAGCACGACAACGAAGAAAAGCTCAACGTGATCTTATGATTACTCGTCGTATTTTATTTACACTCATTGCTCTTACTTTGCCCGGATTACCAAATCTGATTTTTGCATTCATGACAAATATTGATGTTCATTTATCAGGTTCTTACTATATGTATCGAATTCAATTTATGGGTCCTACAGTAACCGTATTCATATTTAGTATATTAATCATATTTATTAATCCACAAATTAAACAAATACTTATAAAATTAAAATTTTGTGGAAATCAAATAGTACCAATCGAGTCAACAATGCGAGAACTACAACAACCTTCTATTCTTCAACCAACACAAGTTCAAATTTAAAACAATGGATTGATCTATTTTAATTTTACTTAATTCATTTAGTTTTTTTTTTTTGATTTTGTTTCTAATAATAAAATATTGCTGATGAAAAAAATCTTAAGTCTAATATTATATTTGATTTATTTTGAAAGAATAGATAAATAAGAAAATGTTTAATATAATTAAATAACATCAAATTTTTCTCCTAATGCCAAAAGAATACAAATCTTTATTTTATTTAAATAACTACATCTATTGATAAATGACTAAGAAAAAAATATTTACACCTATCCAAATAACTGATGCGTATCATTTAATCGAGTATGATAATATTGTTGTTTTGTTTTTATTTTTGCATTATTGATCCAGCGATCATATATGTAATAATAAACACGCGTTCGAAATTAAGTTATATTTGTAATTTTAAATAATCAATAAATATGGTTTGTTATATGGTAAAAAATATTTCATATTTATTTTATGTTTAGTAAATTTTCTTTTTTTTGTGTATATTTCCAGAAGAAATGGCAACATGTGTCAATCAGTTTCCGTCAGCGCAATTGAAATTTTCATCAAAATATTTTCTAATAAAAAGTATAGTTAATATTTTGTTTTTGTTCTTTTTTGTTCTTAGAGATTTCTTTTAAATTGATCAATAGTACACCAACATTCATATCCTTGTGTGGAATAGGCGAAATTCACTTTTTTTGTTCTTTATTGTTTGTTACAAGTATTCAGCAATATTGTAAATTACGACAGAGATGATAATAAACATATGTAAATATTACTGAGAAAATTATTTTCTTATTGATTTTTTTCTAAATTTTATTTACAGAATTTGTTTTTGTTTCAAGTTATATCAAGGTAAAGTACGTTTCCAATGTAACAAAAAACATAATGACAATTGAAACAGTTAAGTCGCATATATCTTGCACTATGATTCAAGACATAAGAGTCACCACTACTAGACAAATAGCATTGTCGTTTATGTCTTTCATAGCATTTCAGAGTTGTCTAACTAATGACTTTCCTACTGATAATGAGTAATACAAATTTATAGAAGTAACTTTGAAAAATTCTATGTGACATGTACTCAGTAATCACTAGTGAGGATCTAATACAATTTTGCTATTGAAAATATGTTTGGACATCTGATTAATGTGACATATTTGAATTAAACTATTTTGTTTTCTCAAACTGTAAATATTAGAATTAAAAGCTAACGAAAAAAAACCAAAAAGAATCTTAGTTATTAAAAGATAAAAAAAATAAATAAATTATAGAACACTCAATAATATTAAACACAAGTAATCGAAACTTTAAAATGCTAATTGATTTGTTTTTTTTTACCTAGTCAACCCCAATAACCAAATAAGACACAACTTATATGAAGATTGACTACATATTTTACACTGAACATTGGTGCTTCAGCAAGCAACATCTATTAAAATATCCTGCGTTGCTATCCAGTTATATTCTTATTTAACCATTATTTTAATTAAAATCCTGATTACAAGTCCTTGTTATAATAATGAATAGACTAAAAGTGAATATACTTCTATAACTAAAATTCAAACAACAACTGTCTTTTGATTCAGAGCAATGAAAAAAAGAAACATCTGTTTTTTGTATTTTAATGCAAAGAAAAAATGTTTGATAATCTTGCTTGTTTATTATTTTTGTTATGGTTTAAATTGTCTTGATATTTATACAAGAAGAATTCATATTAATAAATGGACAAAAATGTGATCAAAATTCTTCTTTAAATTGTACTTGACTAAGAAAAAAAAAAATACCCTAGTTAAATAACACTGCAAGATTTCAATATGACCGACTTTCACAAATCAAAAAGAGGTCTATTCGTTGAAATATTAAACTAACGAAAAAAAGTAGATAACAATCTTGTAGTGCTTGAAAATCTCTCAAATTGAAATACCAAAATTTGAAAAAGACGATCTTTATTCGAATAAACATCACATAGCACGTTTTATGTGTTTTTAGCTACGATTTAATACAGTAGTGTTGTTTGTGTCAAAAAAGAAACTTGATTAAAATGAACTTCAGTGTACATGATAAGGAAGAATGCACTTACAAGGGAACATATCCACATGATAAATCGTTTCACAGACGAAATCTAGTGGACAATAGGTCATCAGCCATATTGAATCGCAAATATATCGACGTCAGCTTAGCTGTTCTAACAACGTTGTTTGTATGAAAATTATTTTCGAATTACTTGCTCTACCACAATATCCTGACTTTAAGAACTTGAGAAGAGTAAGAATATAACTGAGGAACAGTTCTTTTTGTTGAAACAAAAATGTCCATGTTGTCTGATAAATGAAAGACCTCCGTTGAGCGAATGCGGGTGTTACTGAAGAGAAGACTCACAGCTACACCTGTCCTCATTGGTGTAGATTATTAAAAAGTGATAAGTTATTACCACTTAAAAGTTTTGTGTGTTATGACGATTGTTACAAAATATCGAAGAATAGTTTCTTATACACAATTTAATGTGCCCTATAATCTGGACAAATATAAAAAGTCAGGTGTTCAAAGAAACTGTTTTTATTACTCTCAGATCGATACTATTCATGTTGTTTGTTTTTTAAAAACTACAGTTTCTTCATTGAAAAACATAGTGTGATGAATATATCTCAATTCGAACAAAATCTGAGATCTTTGATTGAGCGCGGTCGGTCATTGCTTAAATGGATTGGCTCTTATATTATCATTTTTATAGTATGGGTTTGTATGTAAAACATCGAATCAAATATTTGTATTTTTTGGGTTTTGTTTACATGAACTTTGAAATTCAAATAGAGGACTATTAACATCGTGTTTTCCATCAAAAGTAGCCTAGATTTAATAATTGAAAATGTGTCATAGCCCGAATGATGGAATCTTGGTTCGGAAGTATATATCCGGTTTGGGATACTTAAAGATAGCTTCTGCTGGAAGCTGTTTCTAGACGGCACAAATTGATTTTACCATGAAGTTATACATTTTAGATGGATCATCCAACTTTTCAAACACTCAGACTTCAAACTACCTCATTTCTTCCATCTGAAAACCACGGTTTTTTTTTAATGAAAAAATACATTTGTGAGAGAGTTCTATTGACAGAAAGAAAAGATGTACAGAGCTGGAATTTTTTAAGCATCAAAGTCATCTAAAATGTAGATTTTTACTCGTATTTGATGAGTCATAAAAAATTAAAGGTTCAATGTTTTCAATTGGAAATTTTATCCTGAGTAGAACTCATCGAGATATATCATCATCCCAACTCCCTGATTGAAATGCTCATTTTTTGGAGTTTTCGTAATATACAGATAAAAAACCAAGTGTTCAATATTTTTCAAACGGTTAGGATCAATATTCATAAAACTCGTCTCTCTACAACATTTGAGTTGAGCAAAATCTAATGGCGCCGATTGAATAGGCTCACTTGTGGCTTACGTGGAATGACTGTTAAATACATGGTTGATATAAAAAATTAGAATCAAATGGAAGCAATCATATAATTCATGGAGAATCCATGTAATGATTGATCGTGAAATAAAATTCAATTTCTTAGATTGAGCACGAATTCTAATTAGATCTTGATTCTCTTAAAATTATTTCATTTTTAAATAATTTTCTAATATTAAAAATACTTGTTTTGATTTAGTATTATAAGAAATATATATATCAAACAGATCATAAATATATTTTTGAATTTTTAATGAAGAATTTATTTATATTTTTCCAATATAATTAAATAATTTTTTTAATCGATTGTTTTCTTATTAAAACAAACAAACAAAAACAATCAAGATAAGATTTATACAAATGTGTCAATATTCTCAAGTGAAATATCATTATCATCAACTTTTTTAAAAGTTATAGGTACAATAGCAGCAGGTGATGAAAGACGTCGTTCACATCGACGTGGCATAATAGCTCGTTGAGTTAAAGCATTTGATTTAATTGATGATAAATGTATTGTATAAATTGATGTAACAGGAGTTAATGATTCAGTTGATCCGTAATTATTATTATTATTTTTATTTAAATGTGGTTGACATATTTGTGCACCATAATAGTCATATGGAGAATCGTAATAAGGCTATAAAATACAAAAAAAGACTTATATTTTATTATTAAAATTACAAAAATAATTTATATTAATTTTTGAAGATTCAAAAATAAAATTTTTGCTTTACAAACTATCTGCATGTAGAGAAAGAATACCCCTATCTGTTAGCTATCTTGCAGTCGACTCCATAGCCCAATATCTTTCGTGCAACTATGACTAGCCGTAGCTTCGGACAGAAGGTCAGTCTGACGTAGAGTTCTTGCACTTCCTATACACACTACCTAACCATAAGAGTAAGTGTATGTCACAATGCAGTCAGCATGCTATTGGACGGTTGATCCAAAACAAGTAGCCGCTAATAACTTGCTCAGAATCATTCCATGGCTGCTGGTACCGAGATTTGCATATAGATATGAGCAAAGTGGTTTCGATAGAAACAGGACCAACACTTTTTTCATTGGGAGCAATATCTTTTATGGTCATGTAAAACTCGCATCAAATGTCATATCCTCACGATTCACATGTGTGTGCTAAAGGTTTATACAAAAATTATTGAGTAACGATCAGTTCAGTATTTGCTGTTAAAATTTTGATAGTAAAGTTAATTCTTTTTTTTCGTAACTAACAGAGTTGTCGAACATATAAATGTGCAGAATAGACGAAGTATTAGTATATTTAAAAAAGTAATAAATCTTCAAGAGGTAAGATATTAGAAGTCAGTCATGCAAGATGTCTCGAACTCATTTGCACTGCTAGAAAATTATGCCACATTTTTCGTTAATACATGTATTATTATAGGATTCTGGTCCATAATTTTATTTTATTTCAGGTTCGGATCAATTCCGGATTCAACTTTTTATTTTTTGCCAAGTCCGGTTACACATTTTTGTGTACCCACTATTCCCCAAATGAGAAATATAGCAGCAAGATACAATTGTACGTTGAATCTTTTTTCTAAGAGTAGCGAATAAATAGCTAAAACCTCGACCCAAGTCCATGAAAATGTGAACCCATAGCGCCCTATGTCACTCATGAGGGAATCACCCAAAGTGATACCCTAGTCATTATCTAGGACTCGGTGTGACTAGAAGAATTCGTCCCCATGCGCTGTTCTTTTGAAGGCATGACCGTTACATAAGATTTTTTTACTTTTGGCACGGTATTTGTAAAAAGATCGGACAAACAAATTTTGTTAAAAATACTATGTTAACGGTAAAAAACCGAGTGTAATGATCCTAATTCCAAAAGGGTAATGCATGGGGAAGAATTCGTCTAGTCTCAATAGGTCCTAGGTAATAACTGGCATTTCATATTATTATCTCAAGTTGTTCCTAGAGATGTTTTACAGATTCTCCACGTACTATAAGATCTTATTTAGAAAATATCAGTCGGTATGGTATCAATATTCGTTAAAAGAATAGTCTGTAATGATTGTAATTTTTCACTTGCTTATTCTTTCTCTTAATCATATTTTCTACATTCGATCTAATCATTTATGTACAAAAAACTAGTTTTAAAACTGATTTTTTGTTTTTTGTATTTTAATAAATATTCTCTTTGAAAAGAATAAACATACCATTAATGTTGCTTCAGAATTATTGGTCATATCTAAAACAGAAAACGAATACAATTAGTAAACAACAATCAACTTTTTTTTTTTTTTTTTTGTCAAAAATAAGTCATTCATGCAATAGATGCAAATACATGCATTGTTTTTTTTTCCCTTGTTGATCTGTCTACCTGTTGTATGTCCTGTATTAGCACCTCGATAATGAAGATAAGAAATAACTGCATTAGTAACAGATTTCATTGTTGTTTTATTTGTTGGTATTGGTGGTGTTGAAATTTTATCTATTGGTATTGCTGTTAAACCTGTTGTTGTTAACATCTTTTGATTTAATGTTTTATCTCGATGTTTTTTTATACCAAGATCGGAAGATTTTGTTGTAACTACGACAGTATTTGATACTGTTTTTAATTTATTACCTTTAGTAGTCGATGATGATGATGGTTTGTTATGATGAGTTTTTTTTGATGGTGAATGAGGATGAGTTGTTGATGAAAAAGATTTTGTATCTGTCATAAGAGTTATTGATGGATCTTGTTGAGTAATAGAACGATTATGTAGTGCTGAAAAAGAAAAATTTTGATATTTTCTTTATATTTTAGAAAAATTTACTATCATTATCGTAATGTTCAAAATCATCTCGCCATTTAACTTTATTCGAAGAATTTATTGTTGTTAATCGTTTTTCTGTTAGAATATCTATTTTTGTTGCATGTATTGGACGTTGAACACGAAGAATAACCTAATAAAATCAAAATAATATTTAATTTTCTATTAAATAGAAAATTCAAAATACTGGATAAGGTGATGCATAACTAAGAATTGTCAATGCATCTTCATAAACTATAGATTGAAAACATATAGTTAATGCAATAATACGATCACCTATTTAAAAACAAAAATATATAACAAAGAAATAATAAGAAATAAATAAAATAACCTGTTCGTAATTGATCAGAAGAATTTAATTTAATATGTCCTTGTGACGTTTCTTTATCAAGTATATCTTTGACGAATATTCCAGCACGCATATTACCTGTTATACTAAAATTAAGACCACAAAATGTTGGATTTAATAATTCAATATCAATTGTTTCTGTATCCTATTTTTATTAGTATATAAATAAATAAAATGATTATAAACAAAAAAAAACTATTTTACTTGATCCATAGTAACCGAATGAAATGATGATGGTGCACGACTTAACCAATCTGCATGATTATAGTGACCATTAACACTTGGTGTTTGCGATTGACGAAATGGAAATGTGCCAAACTAGATGAAATAAGATTTAATATTTGCTTATGTAAATAACGGTGTAGAGATTTCATATTTACAAAATTAGAATTTTAGCTTTAGATATTATCGTATTCTTCGAAAGACATTGAATTTAAGATTTATCTTTACTAAAGAATTCTCTAATGTTTCTCATATAATGAAACTATTCTTATTCGAAATTTAAAAATTTCATTCGTACTCAATATAATTCTTTTGATAAATTAAACTAAGAGAAAAGGTATATGTAGGGATTTTAGTATCACAGAAAGCAAAACACGCTTTCGTTACGTATTTCTAGCTTAAGATTATGACTGAACAATTGTTTTTTTTGTTTTATTCTTACTTTATAATCTGCAACATCCAATGGTAATTGATTAACCATATGATCTAATATATTTATTATTATATAAATCGAAATATTTTCTATAGAAAAAAAAAATTTTTTTTTTTCTTTATAAACAAACTATTATTTGTATATTGTTTATTGTTTTGTTGTCCATATTTAGAAAGTGACGGGTTAGTACGATGATGTTGTGATGATATTGATTCTTGTTTTTTCCTTTGATTTTTATATAATTGTACTTCTATTAAATGAAATCAAATAGAAAAAAAAATGATTTTATCAAAATATACTTTTTTTTTTATTCAATTATATGTTAAGAATAATAGAACAGTCAAAAAGAAAAAGAAAACGCAAACAAACCTTGTAATTTTTGTCTTAAATAGATTACCCATATAAGAAAAGCAATAAAAGCAGATAATATTAAAGTACCAATAATTGAACCAGCTAGAGCTCCATTTGATATACATGTTGAATCTGATTTAGTAGATTTTTCATAAATTGAAGTTGTAACTCCTGCTGTAAGTTCAAGAAAAGGATCTGCTAAAAATCCTCCTTCACTACTAAATGGATTTTGTGCTCGAATTAAATCGATTGTCATAAATATTAGATACCACCACTCAACCATTCTTGTATCGATGCTATTCTTTGGCATCTACTGCATAAGTTACACTAATATGGAATAAAAAAAAACATTTATTCAACAATGAAGATTGAAGAATAACAACAACGATGAAGATAAAACCATTCTATTCTACCTGGAATTGAAGATCGAGTAAATAGAATAAGAAGAAGATCATGGGTTAATTCACACGTTTTATTGATATGATAGTAAAAAGTTAAGAAGAAGAGTGATCGAAAATAGTTAGCTTATGAAATGGATAGACCGTTCGTTGATAACGAGCAAACGAAAAAAAAAAGAAGAAGAAGCAAGACAGGTAAATATTGCGTGATCGGGACTAAAGAAGAGTAATTAAGACAAACGACATTTTCTTTTTTCTTTCTATCCGACAGCTTACATCATAGTAGTCATTGCTCGTCACTTACTTATATGAAATTGGATGCTTTTTTTCTTTCCTACTCTCTGTTCATCTATTTTGTGAATCGAATTTGTTGATATGTTAGTATCATGATATTAAATGATATGAAATTTTGACAGTTTTTCTTTTGTGTATGTCTCTTCTTCTTCTTCTTCTGCAATATAATGATTGTTGTGTTATATTTTATAAGAATCAAAATTAAGTCAACCAAAAGAATTCCCTTGAGTTTATACACATATAATCGACATTTGACATTATAATATAAAGACAACCAAATGTTTTCTCTTATATTGAAAAGAAAAGAAAAGAAAAATTCATTTTAGGTACATCCTTCTGGGAAAATAAATGAATATTTGAGTAAGTTCTTTTGTTTTTTTTTTTTTGTCTTGTATGTCATAAATCCAATTATGGAAGAGCATAACTGTCAAAAAACAAAAAAAATATATTTCATACTTAACTTTAATCTTAATAAAAGTTGATTAGTAAATATGAGAAATAAACAGAAGAAATGAAATTATTTTATAGATATAGAAATAATACTTATTAATAATTAATATTTTTATATAGACTAATAGTAAAAATAAAGATCTACATTTCTACATTATTCATCTGCATTAGTCTATATTATCTTGATCTTCTCTTCTCTTTGAATACTTAACCATCTAATACATATATAAGAATAGATACAAAAAGTAGTGATAATAGAACACAAAAAAGGAATCCAGAAATAAGATTCGAAATAATCGTCTTGATTATTCACAAATAATTACATTCATTGAATTCATTTATCGAATGTTTTTATACTCTTATTTATTCAACGAGTTCATGAAATCATCATTCTCACTAGCCTCAAGAATAAAGAGAAGATTGAGATAATATGAACAAATGTTATCGTTATCAGATGAACAATGTAGAACTTTATTTTTACTATTAGTCAATATAGAAAGAAAATTTCCTCAAGTCATCTATACAAAATTGAGATAGGACCGCTACTACTTTTGATATGCTCTAAGTATATTTATTTTGTTCAATAGAATGTATATTTCGACAATAATTTTTTTATTTTATTTCTGGAACATTGAATGATTGGTGAAAATTCAATTGGATGTCGTAAGATTCACATGGTATCCAAGTCTCAAGTTTATTTGCAGTACCGCAGTGCTCATAAGAACTGACGGTAGCCGCTTATGACTTTCGGTTTCAACTATAAATGATTGAAGAATGTGTTTTCTATTCAAATTTGCTGAGACGAAAACAGTTTCAGAATATATTTTACTAATAAAAATTTATCTCATAACTGCAGCTCCGACTGATACAATTACACCATGATAGAACACTTTTTAAAAAAAAGCTGCCGATATAGCGCATATTATATCGATCGGTATACCAGTGATAGTTGTCATTGGAGTATGATCTTAAGAAATCGTACAAATATCTTAATATAAAATTCTTGGAAAATCTTATAAGATTATAATTTTAGATCTCACTTATAGTTAGAAAAAAAACAAGGTCATAGAAGCTGAAAATCAGGCATGTAACATTGTGGTTTTATAATGGAGTTGTTTAATCTGGGTATTTTCAATGTATTTTTGTTCATCTCGGAGTCATTGCATTATTTTTTAAAAACAAGGATACATTGTACCACACATATGTGTCTTATAATTATGATATTAGAGTATAATGAATGCTTGTAAGCACTAATGAAATTAAAATTTGTTGTCTAAATGCTATAATCGATGATATACAACGCATAATCCTTTTTGGTGGATTTTTGAATAAAATAGTACAAGAAAAAAAAAACATTACAATTTTTTACTTATGGTATTCATATGATTTTATCTTGTGATCTATTATCTAAATCAATAAGTTCACCTTGTTTATAAAACTTTATTCCTACTGCAGTTTTTTTTTTTTTTGTAGATTCATTCGGCCATTCCAAACATTCAACTGAATTCTCATGTTAAGTGTAAAATATATATATATATATGTGATCGAAATTTCTAATTCTAAATCTTAGCCTCAATCAAATCTGTGTCTAATTGTGCGAAAAATAATTAACTAATTTTATGTCTTTTATTAGAGATATTCTTTTCAATTAACACTTCTTTTCCTAGAAAGTCTTAGTATCATTGAACCAACTTGAATGTTTTCTTTTTATTTTCAAAATAATTGTATGTTAATACTTAAATGAAAACAGAACGATATATATATACCACCAACATAAAACCATTATTAATTGAAATATGATGCGTACTTTATTCTATGTTACATTGAGACAAGAGTTCAATACATATATTACATCTATGCAAACATAACACATGTATCGTGCATATCGCTTGCTATATTTTAACAATTACTTGTTGTTTTCATACTATTAGATAGCAGAATAATACTTGGATATCATTAAGAATCTATCAGAAAAAAGAAAGAAATGTCAATAAAAATCAAATTCTAAAATTATATTGAATGTCATTTGACGAATCGATCAAATGATTTTTATTTTAAAATTTGTTAAATTTAAATTAAATGCATTAATAAAAAAAAAATCTTTCTTTCTTTCTTTCTTTCTTTCTTAAGTATTAAATTTCATGAACGAACAATATTCGATTTAAATTCAATACTTTGACTGATGTAATGAAATGATACTAAAGTTATAAAATACCATCAAATAATCGATGTTATTTTTAAAGAAAAAAAGCTTATTGAGAAATAAAGACAGAAGATTGTTTGTTATATAATATTGAATGAAAAATAGAGTTATTGGTTCTTTTATCGAATAGGAAAAAGATTTAAATAGAAATCTATTACTACATAATCATGATTACTTATTCATATATTTTCTTTTTCAATTATTTTTTTGTTTAGAATACACTAAAACAAATAATCATTCCTGAACTTTGATCTCATGGCTGAATGATATTATTGTAATAAGAAGAAACAACAAATTCAGTTTTATCATTTATAAAAAACATTTCGTTTAAATCAACTTCTTTTGTTTAATAATTTTATATATTTTCTTTTTTTCAATTTAAATTAAAATAAAATAAAAAAAAGAAATCTTCATAAAATATCATCATATTGTAGCGAGTAACGTACGATGAATTCCTAGTTCATTACAACGTCTTAAAAAAAAATACTGATCGATTTCGAGACTTTAAGTGTCATGTGTCTTCTGTTTATATCATTATTACGCTATTTAAAACATCGTCTTAAGTACTCGAAGCTCATAATTAGATACGCCCATAATTTATTTAGTATATCAAAAGAAGAATAATTTTGAAATAAAATAATTCGAGTTTTTTTTCTTTTCACATATTCGTGTTTGGTTGTGGTTGTGAATTTACTTGAGGATGAGATATGGATGTAGTCAGGGTACTCATTTAACCCGAATTTCATCTTCTATGTCATCCGACATTCTCAGTGATCAACGAACAATACAATTGTATCTTTACCAAGAATGCTAATGGAATGTGTCACAGTACCATCAACCGATGCTGAAAGTTTCCTTAGAAAATGTTAAACTTATACTGAATTAAATATTTAGAGACGTAAGCCGCCACCGCTGCGGATTTTTTAAAAAAATTCTCAGCCACTACTGCCAAAAGCAAAAGAAAATGTTAAAGATTCTCAACCGTCACTACTGTTGCACAAAAGATATAGTCAGCTTCCGCGTATTTTGGACATTCAGGATCAGTTTTTATGAATTTTCTTACCAAAAAAAAAATCTACTTTTTCTCGGCTTTCTGTGATTTAGAATTGATTAAAATCAAATGAAATCTGTCTTTAAACCTAAAAACCAATTTTTAATCGACTCAATAAAGAAAGGACTGATTTTAACCTATTTTATCAGTATTGTTTGGTGTAGTAGCCTACAGTATGACATGTGTGTCAAAGAATTCCAGCGTTGTATTTACCATTTGTTGAGCCAAGGAAGTCTAGGGAACTATTCAAAACTTTGATTTTCAAAATAAAAACTCGAGAAAACGCATTTTACGGTAATCGTGATTAAAATCTGTCAGAAACTGAATGATCTGATTTTAGACTAAAATCATATTTATTTTTCTTTTGAACTAACTTGTCTAGTTTCATACTAGCTACTTCTCTATTAGTATTTGCTACCTTTTTTCATTTCAAAATCTCTCGAGAACAAAGAATCATGAAAAACCTTAAGCCATCGCCGACCAGCTAAACTTCTTCAGCCGCCGCCGATCAATTCATTCGCTTACACCTCTATATATATATCGAATGTAAGCAACTACAGTAACATCTAGATGTGTAAGTTGATCAGCTGAACAACTGCCGCCGTGATACAAGAATAGATATTTGATTTTAAAAATTTTCCGACGTTTCAAATCAGTTTTTGTCATTAAGAGTTCTCTGTCATCGTATTCATTTCAAAATTTCTTACAATCGAGAGAAATTTTTTAAAAATTCATCAATTTTGATATAATATATAAACTTTGATGACATAAGAAGAATTTCAACATATTCGTTTTCTCTTGACTATCTTTAATAAAAAAATAAAAATTTTACTTTTTGATAAAAATATATACAAATAAAAAATCTCGTATATTCTTTCGAATTCTATCTTCCTAATGATCCGACAACAATTAATCTTGTAAATTGATTTAATTCATATTGAATTTTACATGAACGAAATAATAAATATTTTGTATCCATTTGTTCTTTACAACAAAGACTCTTCGGTAGAGTAATATTAATATTAATTCGATTTAATCGTGGTGTACGATATTCAAGAATTGATGCTAATGTATTTACTGATATATAACTTGGTCGTTGATATTTAACATCAAGTATAAAATATTCAAGATTAGGTACAAAAGAAAGTATTGAATCAATAAAATCATATGTTATTGGACAAAAAAGATAAAGAGTTAGATGTCGAAGTATTAAATGATTTTTATTTGTATTTAAAATTTGAATTTTTTCTTGATTATTTCCTCCATTAAGTTCAATTTTTAAATAAATTAATTTTGGACAAGCATTAAGAATTTGAATATAAACACGAATATCCCAAATATTAATTTGAAGTGATTGAAGTTTTAATGAATAAGTCCATTGATTATTAATTTCATAAGAAATATGTGGTAATGAACATGAATATAAATAAGGAAATTTATTAGAAAAAATTAAATAACAAAGTTGTTCGGTTCGATAAATAAATCTTGAATTTATTAAATATAAACGTTCAAGATATGGAAAATATAATGGTTGAATTGAATTCCATTGTTCACGTGTTGGTTGACAAAGTATTAAACAACGAATATGTGATATTAAATTAATTTTTAATGGATCATAAAAATTTTTTGTATGATTAATAATAAGTGTTTTTGTTTTAGGTAAAAAATATCGATTAACTCGATAATCAATATCTTCAGGTGTATAAAAAATTACTTGAAGATATTTAAAATTACTTAATAATGAATCAATACGAAAATTTAATTGAGAAAATGTTCTATATAATTCATAAATATCAAAATATTCAAATAATTCTTGAAATATTTCATTTGGAAGTTGTTCTAAAGTAAATTTATTATTCATCTAAAATTATTTTAATGATTTAATAAATAAAAAGATCATTTATTATTAAACAAATAAATAGACATTTTTTTAGCAAAACAAATTCAAACATGTATGTTATAATAAAAGAAGATTAAGTTCTATAGAAAATTTATTATTCCCTACTGATGTTCTAGATCCATTCGTGTTATAGTTTAGACTTTCAAATAGGAGTCGACTAGAGAATATTTGCAGGTGTCAAATCACTTTCAAACTGATATGATGTCTATTTCATGAATAATAAAAAAAGTCTAGAATTGTTTAGTTTTTCAAGTCTTCGTTCTTGAGATATCGAAATTTCATTAGGTTTTTCAACAAAAATCTATAATCACGTGGTAAAATCGATTTTAAACTTTACATGAATAAAATTCTTAATAAGATTAGTTCAGTGGACAAGTTTTAGCTTTCGTAGTATTTCTTTTCTGGGGATGCTAGAAAAATTACCGATAAACTAATCTTATTAAGAATTTTATTTGTGCAAAGTTTAAAGTTGAAAGGTCCAATGAAATTTCGATATCTCCAGAATGAAGACTCGAAAAATCAAACCATTCTAGACTTATTTTATTACTCATGAAATGAACACTATCTCAGTCGAAAAGCGCGATTTGATACTTGGAGTTTATATTTCAAAAATGCATTTCTCAAAAACTGTTCGGACAGATCAGTTTCTATTTAAAAAAAAAACTATTTGAACACTTCTTATAATCTTTATTTTCAAATGCATTGAATAAAAGTGCCGTTATCGGAGATTTGGATTAAACTTAAATGCTTAAGCTTACGATTCTCGAAGACAGCACAATCGATCAAGCTGAAATTTTTTCAGAAAGTAGGAGACAAATGTTCGAGGAAAAAAAAAATTTGAAGTAGATTATTGTGAGTTTCTTTTTTGGAAAATTCTAGTTTTCCATAGGGCTGTATCTTAGTACATTACGATTCTCTTCAAACTTTATCCGATTGAGTCTTCGAGAACCGGAAACGGTCAAAAAACAATGGACGGAGAATCCTTACGTTGCTAATCTCAGATAAACTGCTGAAAAACAAAGTATAATTTCCATATTGAAATATTATCTTATGGATTGGAAAATTTTTCAAACCAAATACAAAAAGAAAAAAACAAAATTATTGAACATGATGATAAATTTCATATATATTTTATGTTAAAAAAAGAAAATAATTTATACTTTTGAATTGTTTATAAAATTTGAGATTTCGTTTTATATGAGATTTGACTATGTTTTACTATCATTTATTGATGAAATAAGTAATCGACCAGGTGCATAAAATGATCGTGGACGAAATATAATATAATTAAAAAGTGGATGAAGTTTTTTTAATGATTCTTTTTCATTTTCAAATTCTTTTGAATCTGATTGATTATCATTTAAAGGAAGACTAATATGAATAAAACATAATTTTGTTAAAAAACGTGTAAATACAGATGCTAATGAATAAATATCTAATTTATTTTGTGATGGTGGAATACATGGACCATCAAATTTAAATCGAATTAAATTTGGTGTTAATGAAAGTATTGTTTCAATTGTTGAAAGATTTATTTCAATTGAATAAATACCAATTTGAAGATAACGAAGATTTAAATGAATATCAAATGATGAAAATTCATTAATATTATCTTTTAAATTTAAACGTAAATATTTTAAATTAGAACATAATGAAAGTAATCGTCCTGGATTTTGTGTATATGTAATTAATGAAAGAAGTGTTGGTTTAATATGAAAAATATTTTTATCAAATTGTATTTCATCAATTTGACATGTACGAAGACGTGGAAATGAATTTGTTAAAAATAATAAAGATAATTGTTCACTAATTTTACGTTTATTAATTGTTGATTCAATATGTAAATGTTCAAGTATTAATGATGATTGAATTTCATTACATTGTTCAATTGTTGGTAAAGCTAATTTTAATGAACGAAGTTTAATAAAACGATTTAAATTTAAATAACCACCACGCCAAATAACAAGTCGACTAATAGATGTTGAAAATATATCAATTATTTTATCATCATTATGTGTTGTCCATTCAGCGAATAGATTTGATAAATTTTTTAGAATAATATTAATACGTTTATTAAGACCAAAAAATATTCGATATAAATCATTTAAAGGAATATATTCAAAAAGTTCATAAAAAAGTTCATCAGGAAATATTTCTAATGTCGAACGATGTTGTATAATGTTGTCACTCATATCTTCAAATAAACAAAAATATATACGTAAAAATGTGGAAGAAAATAAAAAAATTTTCTCCATGTTATTTCACAATATAGTGACATACCAATAAGTTTCGTAGTTTTTTTTTACTTACATCATGTGCATTTCTATGTGAAGAAAAGAAGAAAAAAAAACGAATGATAGTCTAACATATGAATCATTTAAAAAAGAATGATTTCGTGTTCGTGTTCTTATAAAATACCTTTTAACAAAATTTTTATGGCAATTAATTGCAATAGTGTAGGTGGTTATTATATTTATTTTGAAAATAAAAATATAGTTAATTACTTTTATAATGGAAATAATTATAGATAAATAGGTTTTTTGATTTATATTAATTTCAATATTTACACAAGAATATTACTATTTGATGAGCTCGACATATTTTAGAATTAATCGAAGTTTATTGTTTTAATTTTGATACTATCGAAGAAATAATTCATTATTTCTTAATAATATGAATCATTCGAATAAAAATCAAATATAAATCACGCGAATCACTCATATTTTAGATATACTTTAGTCAAGACTAGTAGAGTATGCTGACGATGTAAAATTGTATTAATGTGAATGGATCGTTCGTTGAATCCCTGTGGCACAGTGGACAACTAGGTGAATATGATCGAAAGTTGATATTGCCGAAATTCAAATATTGGAATAAATGCATCTATAGTTGGTATATCTTATCCCAAAAACAAGATCTCCAGAAATCAAGTTAATATGGAAATATTTTGAAATGAAAATGCTGTTAGCGTAATCCCTGCGGGATTAAAATATGAAACATGATCTAGCTGCTTTTCCTAATTGCAGGGGAATTTTTTACATTTATCTATTTCGAGGCACATTTCTAAAATATTGTTTTACCTATTCCTTCAAAACTGAAATCAAAAATTATTTTATACATTATAATAAAACGTTATTGATGCGTGGTCTTTGATCTTATATCAACAGTCTTTTATACTCGATGATTGCTTCTCGGAGTGTTTGTGAACATATTAGACGTGTTAGTTATCATCTGTGAGAAGTATTCTACTATCAACTAATCCTTAATTATGAGGTGAATAATCAGTCCTAAAGTAGCCGTTAATTAATTAATTAACTACTTAATTAATGAGTCATTAACCCTAATTAATAAGGCGTTAATTAGTTATTAACTAGCTAATTAATGAAATGTCTGACACGGTCTGTGATGGTTGCTAAGGATGCCTGTCACGTCTGTGATAAGCCGTTTCTAACGTGTCTGTCATGTCAGTGACGACTCGTTGCTAAGACGTCTGTCACGTCTGTGGAGGGGGGGGGGTCCAAATTTTGACCCCTAATATTTCAACACTCCTTTTAGATCGTGTTTCACAAAATATATTGAAATGAATAATTGGCCCATAAGCTTCAAATGTGTAAAAAAAAGTCATTTTGATTAAATCCGAAATGGAATAGAAAGAAGAAACGTGATTATTGAGTTGAAAGTAGCTCGAAACGACGATGATACTGTATTTTGAAACTGTGCAAAACAATTTGCAAGTTTTGTTGAACGTGAGTTTAGTTTATTCAATAACACTACCCGCAAAGTATATAGTAAAAATTGCTGAGAACTTTTTTCCCATACTTTATGTATAACACATAACAGAAAGGAATAAACCTATACATAGTGCGAGAACATAGAAAGGGAAAATACCATAATGGATATATCCTATAACTTGAAGATAATAATTCAATATATAATGTTTTTGCGTATATTGGACAAATCATTAACACAATTTAAGTTCAATTGATTGTCATGGATTATGTCTAGTTCATCGTTGATCATAACGCCATATCACACTTATGAGCATAGCCGGTCCTATACAAAACTAAGGCGATATTCATAGTCACGAAGTGAAATTTCGTCGAATGATGTACGGTAGATGATATTTTCTAATAGAAAAAGTTTTTCCAAAAAATGGCTTATTTTTTAAGTGACATAGCACAAAAGTTATCCATTGTGTGGATTTCGCGTGAACTCCAGCGTGATTCATTCAAATATTATCCATTAGTAATATTTATTGAAATCATGTTTTTCAAGGCTACATGTGGGACACTGATAAAATTACTCAAACATACACAGTCGTTTTTTGCTAAAATAGAATAACTTAAAGTTAGCGCGAATATTGAACAGTCATACAACCATTATACATATTAACAAACAAAAATAAAAACGAATTTAAATATATTATTTATTCTTAGCAATACATCGGAAGAATTTTTGATAAAGCATCAATATAAAGTGTTCCATTTCCCATTGATGGAATGAGTGAACCACTAGTTTCACTACATTCATTCCATGCATAAATAATAATTGTTTGTGCTTCAACTGTTTGATTGTAATTACATGTAAAATTAATTCCACTACGAATTAATTCTTGTAATTCATCAACTGTTGGTTGAATATAATGTTCTGGTCCTTCAATAACCCATGGTACAGGATTTTCAGCACGTGGTCGTGGATCCCAACCTGTTGGAGCTATTGGTACCATTTTAGCTCCAATATCATGAGCAGATTGCCACCATCTAGAATAAATTGAATTTATTTCTAAGATTTTTTTTGAATTATTTTCATTTACTGTTGAGCTGAATGAAATAATTCAACAAATGGAGTTCCCTAAAAATTATGAATAATATAGTATTCTTAGAAAAAAATTTATTTACATCAAGAGTTCCACCAGGTAATGCATATGTTGAAATAGCATCAAATCCAAGCATTGAAGCATGTGATTGAACTGTTGCAACATTAAAATCCATTAAAACCATATAGGGATTTTGAAGACCTATATGAGAAAGAAAAATAATTTACTTGAATATAATAAAAATAGTTCTTATTTACCTTGACTTATAGCCATTTGTCTAAATTTATTAAATATTTGTCCACTTCCAGACCATCCACATCCACAAATATCAGCTTCAGCATTATCAAATTGAAATAAATATACTAATGGACGACCACCTAATACAGTTTGAAATTGTGGTAATTTCATAAGATCAATATAATGTTGTTGAAAAGTTATATCACATGGTGAAGAACCTAATAAAATAAGAGTAAAATTTATTAAAGATTTATATACACTTGAAAGATATAAATTTAATCCATATGAAGGATTTTGAGGACAATATTGATTTGATGTTTGTTTATAATATTGAATACAATATGTATTATTTGTTGTACAATTTATTCCAAATTGACAATATGTATCAAATGCCCAATAATCTATACCAGCATGTTTAGCATAAAGAATTTCTTGATCCATAACATTTTGTAAATCACCATTGAAAGAAATATTTGTTGATGAAAGAACTGTTGCATAGAATGGTATACGATAATGAAATTTTTCAGGACTTAAAGCTCGATGTAAATAAAATGAAATAGGATCATATTGACTATTAAATAAATTCCAAGCATCCCAACGAATAACTCCTACCGATGGTCGATTATTTATATTGATTTTAGTCGAAATAGAAACTGATATAAAGAAAATTATATAGAAGAATATAATAGATGATAACATCTCTAATATTTAACTTTGTATTGTTGTTTAAAAAATAAAAGTTGCACACCTGTATGTTTATCATACTTGTTTATTGAAGTTATGCAAACTCATTGCGACATCTATTGTCATAAAGTAACAACATTTTTTTTTTAATATTAAGAAACTTGATTTAGAATAATGATTGCAATTTGTGTATTTATAATCAAAAGCTACTGCCAAACCTTATCATATAATTTGCAAAGATTTTATTAATACAGTAAATGTTAAAGGAAGTTTTGCATAATAAAAATATGTTTAGGTTAGAATGATGGTACAAATGTTTGGAAAATTTTTAGACAACATGTTTATTCATTTTTGACTCACTACTTAGACATACAAGCAAACAGGAAAAAACGGTGCTTAAACATCATGAGTTTCAACTATTTAAATAGTGTGATATGTCTCTCAAAATGCGTTTAAACACGGTTTTTGGGACATATCAAACAGTTTGGATGGGTGTAGCAACTTATGCTTATTGTATTGTGATAAACGATCAAGTAACATATATAATAGGAGATGGACTAAAATAATGTAAAAATAGAATCACTTAAGTACCGATAAGGATATGAGTGTGATAGAATAGAAGATACACATTAACGCTCAGATTCCACAACGTTGTTTATCACATAAGTCTCTTTTCAAACATGCTAAAAACTGTTGAAATCGGTTGTTTTGTAAAGCGGACAATAGGCTACAAAATATGATATTGAACTAAGCTGTATCGTTTATACAGGTGATGCTAAAAGCGTTTTTTCAATAGTTTCTTTCAATGTAAAACGATTGTTGGTTTTTTTCAAAAATGAATATTTTAGAAAAACGAAAATCGAGGTGCCTTATTGAAAGATTTCAAACAGTATATTTTGTAGGATAACTTCTGATCTACAAGTTGATATATAAATAAAAATCTCAGCTATTAGTTTTGAATCGCAGCCGTGAAAATACAAAAATGGACGGAAAAATTTTCGGTCAAAACTTTTTTTTGTGACTTTTCAAAGATTATTTGACTACTCTCGAATGAAAACTGAGACAAAATTTCTAAGCACATATTCGAAAAGAGCATCCTAACTCTCAACATTTGACTCATTTGAAATGCTTTCTAACGGATCAAAAATAAATATACATCTTTAATAAAAATTTTCTGACAAGCCGTTAATTGCAAAAATCTTGATATATTACTAGTCTATATTGGCAATGATTTTGTTTACCCATTAGCCTATTTAGATGTTGCTTTTCTTATAACAATGTCAAGACTAACGATGACGATGTGTCACGAATACTCATCAGCTATGATAAAAATGATTACAAATTCTACTTTGAGTAATAAATCCACATCTCACATCTAAATCGAACGAAAATAATCTGTTTCAATTAGGTCTAAAAGAGAATTTTTGTTTCAAAAAAATGCTGCTTTGTAATAGATAGAATTATTAAAATTAATTCACATCAAATGTAAAATAAAAACAAGTCTTTATACTGCAATACATTAAAAAGTGAAATTTGCATTTAAAAACAAGAATAAATAATGAATTCAGTTCTTCTTTCTGATAGATGAAAATTGCATCGGCTTTTAAAAAAATACTTGAAATTATATTGCTCCTGTAAAATAAGAAGAAGAAGAAAAAGAGATAAATCATTTTTCGACCGAGACGATGCTTATTTGATGAGTAATAGAAAATTTAAAATTGTTCGATTTTCCTGAGCCTTTGTTCTCAAGATATCTAAATTTTACTGAGCTTTTCCACAAAAACCTGTGATCACATGCTTTTCTAGTATTTCATTTTTCCGAAGATTTAAATTTACTTCTACACATGAGCAAGCTTCGAATATTCAATATCTTAGGAAAGGAGATACTACGTGATCACAACTTTTTATTGAAAAACTATATCTCGAGAATGAAGGTCCGAAAAATGAAATCATTCTAGACTTTTCTCTTATTCTTTAGTAGTCATCAAATAAACATCGATTCAATCGAAAAACGGTTTGACGTCTGAAGAGATACTTTCGCCGTTTGACAAGTTAATATATAATGAGTCTAAACCAACGATTTCCATATTAGGAAACTCTCAGCTATTAACCATCATTTTCTGCGTTTCTATAGCTTCCGAACGGAATCGAGTTTTTCAAAAAAAAAGAACGGGTTTTGGATTGCATTGGTCACATTTTCACGATCTCGGCGAACTTTTTCTCTTATCGTGACAACTAAACGAGTGAAAAAAAATATGTCGGATATTGTGCATTGTCCAGTCAGCTGCCTTTCAGTAAACGAGACAAATGAAATTTGGGACATGAAAAAGTTTGTCCTACAAGACTGCAACGTTAGTTCTTCATTCTCCTTCATCCCTACTTTATTTTCTTCATGGACATTTCTGTATCAATATTTAAAAATCAGTTCATTTAAAATATTCAACTTTTGAATCACTAGACAAAAAGCAAAAAATGTCAACGAATTCAGTTTAGAAAATATTGAATGAAAATAGTTAATCATTCCTGTTTTGTTTCTCTACGTTTCATAAAAATGATGCAATTACATGGTACACAAATATCTATACTTTATTCCTACGTCTTTTATTTTTTCATGAGAACATAATGGATTGTATTTTTAATGCTCGAACAAGTCGTTATTTACCAAAAAATTTAGCTTCAACAACTGAAAATTATGAAACAGAACATTTTCATTATAATCATTCAACAAATTCACTTGATTGTAAACTTTTAACAAAAAATCCATATTATTCTTATTTTCAACAAATTTATCCAACAATAATCAATGAACATGAATTAAATAATGATATGTTAAATATTATTAAATCTTATACAGATAGTCATTCAAATGAATGTTATATGAAAACAAATTTGAATTTACTTAGTGCAAATTTTGATGATATTGATTGGTTATATGTTAATAAACTTCGTTCATTAATTCGAAATTTAAATCAATCAAATATAAAACATATTTATTATCGTGGTTTAACATTAAGTGATAAAGAAATTCAATATTATATAGATAAAAAAAATGAATTTTATTATACAAATTCATTTTTATCATTTACAATTGATCGTTTATTAATTTATTCAGGTAATTCAATAATTATATTAAAAACAGATAATTCAAGTGAATTAGCTAAAAAAAATATAGCTAATATATGGAAATGGAGTGCATGTACAGAAGAAAAAGAAGCACTTTTAGCTGTTGGAACAAAATTAAAAATTTTAAGTGTACATTATTTTGGTTATAAATGGGAAATTGAAGTTGAATTAGTTGAAGATGAAGATGAAAATTAATAAATTTTAAAAGAAAAAAAAATATTCAATTCATTTTACTAAATTTTTTGTAAAATTCACAATTTGTCTACTATCCATTTTCAAAATATATTGTGCTCCATTTTTTTTTGAATAACTTTCAATAGAAACATCATAGAGACCTGTGATTTTTACCATTGGTACTTCTGCAAATTGACGACACCTTTTACACCAATTGAAAGGACACATCGAAGAGTGCGAATGCCGCGGTGTCGCTGATTTTCAGATGTACCCTCGTTTAGGCTCAGGCTCGGCATTATGTATATCATAACTTCACATTGACTTTCGTTGATCAATTAGCACACCGTCATAATTATCTCGTTTATTTTTAAATGTTTTCGATTAACTCACATAAAATATACTTGCCACTCTCCCTTAATAGAAAACCTGTCTGCGGAGAACAATGTCAAATTCATAATAGAAGACCTAGACTGTTTTAAGAAAAAAAAATTCATTTAGATCTGTTTTTTTTTCATTGAATTATTGCTGAATAGTGTTTATTGGAGAATAAAAGTTCCGAAAGAATAGAAGAGAAAGTAATAGCTTATCTCCGGTATAATGAGAATATATTTTCAGTTAGAATTAATAACACGAGAGAAAAAGAAAGTACTATAAACTATTGTAGGAATAGAGAATGATTAATATTAAATCTCATTTGTATCATTAGAATGATACATTTACTGAATATATAAAGTACAGAGGAACAAAGTATCTCCAGAGAATATTTTCAAGACAGTCGTAGTAGATAGATCTCACATATATCAATCATCATAAAACAATATTATCATGCTAAGTTTTCAATACTGAATCAGAAAGCAATACTATTGAAGCTCATCTATAAAAAAAAGTTCTTCTCAAATAATTACCACAATATATTCGTGCTTCATTTATTACTATTATTTGATCGCGATAGTTGGAAGTCATTGCATGAGAATCAAAACTAATTCTACTGGTCTCTAATGATTTTGCCATGTAGATAAACATCAAACAGATAAGAAATATTCCACTGTAACATCTGGTAAAATATCTTTATTAGATTTACACTATTATTATCTCAGTAAATGACAACAGTCAAAATGAATCGATAGGACAGTTGCGCACTAAAGCCTGCGGATGAAAAGAAACATCATCCGGATACTAGAGTCTATCGGATCCAAGAATTTTTAGATCCGGACTCGGGTAGGATCCGATGGATTCTATCGTCCGTATATCATTTACATTCATAGATCATTAATGCTAAATCATACCGTTAACCACTACAGCAAAGCAAAAAAACGAATCTTTCAGTAACTCACTACGATCAAAAATCCACATATAGGTATTAACGATCAGTTATCGTCTCTGTAAAATCTCTCTCTCTACTTTTACTCATCTACTCTTATTGAAGTTTGTACATAAGCTTCCATCAAAATAATCGTGGTGTATGAAGATCATCCAAATAACTATTAACTTCTGGTGTGGCATCAGTTGTGTGAGTATTATGTTTATATGTTAAATTATATGTGTAATTGTTCATTGAATGAGGTTTACTAGTCCATTCAGTAATGAAGATCAATTGACGATGATAAGATGGAATGCAATCATGAGTATTCCAAGAAAATCGAGAATGTTGGAGATTTTTTGATTGAGTAATCATATTTGTATCAAAATTCAAATGATAATTTGTCGATCGATTTTCAACAATAAGTAACATCAATGCTATTTCTTTTGGTGTAATATAATAAGTCATGTCTTCTTTCTAGAAAATTTTTTTTTATTGAAATCAATAATTATTATTTATATATACTAACAAACCTTTGTTGAAATATGATATTTTTTTATCACTGCTGAAATAAGACAATCAGCAAGAAGTATCGGTGGTTCTAGAGCAATAGTCAAATCAATAGGAATACTTGAATGAATTACAAGAGTATAATCATTATTTTTTGTATCTTGTCCCCAGAAACTAATCGAGAAAGGTATAAGTATATAATTGCCAGGTCGTAATGAACCTGTCCAATAAGTAAATCCTCCTTGACGACTTTTAAGAATATTTTCATATTTTCCAATATTATCAAATGATAATTCTGTATCAATATCACATAAAACAAATGATTGTGTATGATAGGGATGTATTTTTCGATCATGACGATGATATATTAAACTTATATTAATCAATGATGTCCTAAAAATAACTATATAAATAAATAAAAGAAAAGAAAGAATTATACTAACTCAGAAATATGAAAACGATAACAAGGAACATGTTGTATAGATGAACAAGTAAATTTTCCTTCATGTCGTATATCAAAATGATCTTCATTATAATTTGAAATAGTTATTGTTGAAAAATAACGAAGAAATATTGACCAAGAAATCCAAAATGCACCTGAAGAATGAGATGTATCATTAATCAATCGTAATCGATCAAGAATAATTGATGTCACATATTTATCAATATAATTCGAACGAGCATGTGGATCACGAACAAGAACAAAACGTGATGAATAATCCGAAAAAGTATAAGCTGCCAAAATAGAAAATGCATGATTATTTGGAATACCTACAAGAGAATATTCTCTTTCATTCATATCTTTACGACCAGTTGATGCACCAATTAATAAACTAAAAAAACAAAAAAAAAAATAAAGCTTTTTCTATTAATATTTATTTCTTTAATTTACTTTGATTCGTAAGCCGATACAAGTTTAGCCCAAATAATATCATTATCAAGTTTTTCATCTGATAATTGTAGATCAATATAATCACATGGTGTTCCAGTTAATAATTGAAGACCTTCAAGTATACTTCCATTAATTAAATTATTATATGAACCAAATAATTTTGCACATGCTTTTTCAATTAATGGAACAAATAATTGATAACGTCTAGCTCGAGAGAATACAAGATGTTTTTGATTTGTACAAGGAAAATAATCATCAATAATAATTGTTTTCCATAGACCATTATAACAAATACGAACGAAATAGATACCTTCATTATTTATAGTTTGTGTAAGAAGAATATGTTCAAGTATTCGAGGTCGTTCAGTAATTAAAGCTAAAGCTGCCATTAACCAACAATTACCTAATGCACCTTGTTCAATATCACTTGGTTCTGGTGATGAAAAGACAGTCCATGAATGACAATGATCTTTATCAGATAATGGAAAAGTATCAGAAATTCGTAACCATTGAACAACATTACTGAAAGAATTTGAACCGAGAGAATGATTCGATGGAATAAATTGATCGTCGACAAAGTTTATTTCAGCCTTGATGACAAAAAAAAAAAGTTCCAATTAAATTAATAATTTTTTTTTTCTTTTATCGATGAATACCTCTTTACAAAATGAGATCATTTCTTGAAATTTAATTTCAGAATTTAATTCAAATTGATCTGGATGATCACGAATAGTAATCGATCTTGGTGTTAATTTAGTCAATGTTCTATTGAGAAAATCTAATTCATTATATTCCTAGACAAAAATATAAATTGTTTTTATTACTATTCAAAAAAAAGAAAAGAAGATTTTTACCAATGCTGGTTTTATTTGACAACAAGACTCACAAAATGCATTGTTTGCCTGATTTTTCAATTGACACCAAGGACATTTCCAGTTCAATTCTATTGAATCAAATACGAATAAGTCTTCATTAACATTAGGATTTGTATAATTGCATATTTCACAAGTAGAATAATTTGTACTAGGATTGTCGAAGAAACATTTTGGACAAGACCATTGATAGTTATTTAGAGGTAAGAAACTAGAATAGATATCATCGGAATCGCAAGGCATAGTTTTATTTGCAATACTACTAAAAAATACACATAAACCTGGAGGTTTATATTGTTGAGAAATGCATTGGAGAAAGCCAAATTAATTCTTAGAAGAATGTGTGTTCTTTTTTTCAATCCCAATCCAATAAACATGCTTGTCATTACGAAAAAATGAGATATTTACGCACATTTTCACTTCTTCTTTTTCGTTCTGTTGGAAGAAAGAAAAAGCCAAGTAAGAATAAACGTAAATACCAAGATAAAATTGACGATTTTACGACCATTCTTTTTCTATTGCATATGCTCTAACGCTTACTTTGTGACAAATTTCAAGTGAGTTTATCCAATTAGCTATTGCGTTTCTTTTTATTGTCATAGGAAATAACTTGTTACCTTATGGATTATTTCCAATGAAAATCGATAAATTATTTCTATTCAGCGTAATAGTTCGACTGTTTCACTGAGTAAGTTTGTGCTTCGTATCGCCGGATAGATTAGTTTCTCTTTATTGTTAACGAACTATTCAGAAGTATAGGGATCATTTTTGTCGACTGATTTCATGATAAATATGATATTTCGATCAATTCAATTGAATAATATTTTGATTGACAGTCCGAAGATAAATTTTACAGAGAAACCATGTTTTACGTTGATTAATTCTTAAAGATCTGTGTCAGAACGGTTAGTTTTGCTTACGAAATGAAACAATGTGGCAAGGCTTAATGCACTGATAGAAACAAGATAGAGAGCTGTAGTTTTCATCTTTAGAAAGAGGAGATCAAGACGCATCAAATTGTATATTATAAGTTTTTTCTAAGGTTTTCAATTGATTTTTTTTTAAATCGACATACTCTGCGAGATGACTATAGAGAGTTTTCATTTATCAAGTATGCATCCGAATCATCATCAATGGAAGCTTTACAAAATTATGTAAGCCTTAGATTTTTAGATTCTCTTTCCAATGGTGTGAAAACTGCAACGTTCAATCTTGTTTCTATTAAAAATTATTCAAAAAAAGATATTTATCCACTTTTTTTTTTATTAATGGACACTTGTATTGGACAAAACAATTCTTTAGAACGATTTCAAAAACTCTCATTTTGGAATCTATTTTATCTAATCAAAATTTGATCAAAAACTAACAACCACGTAGAAGGTTTTCATGGTCAATTAAATTCATATTGTCAAACGTATCCAAATCTGTAAGCCTGGATAAGATATATTCAGGAATCAGAAGAATCAATAATGGTTTGCGTTGAGTAAGAACAAGCTCAACAACGAATAACATATCCTAGAGGGGTCAAATCAATGGCAAATTCCTTGGATCTTAGTGGTTATCAAAAAAGATTACGTTCGATTTTTTATCGATACAGCTGATAAGGATGATCTTAATTATGAACAGTTAGATATTCAACTATGTTCCATAAATTATTTTTCTGCTTTTTTCTTTTTTTACATCATAAATCTTGTCTTGATTCTACAATGCGGATATTTTTCCTTAATTAGACAAAAAAAAACGTCCGCAATCAAGCTATAACCGTACCATCCTCAATATTGAAAATTGTACGAATTCGATGCACGTGAATGTGAACTAAAGATGAACACATCTATTCGTATTTAAACATCTCAATATGTAAATCGTAAAAAATGTTTGATTAGTCGCCAAAAACAAATCATAGTTTACGAAAAATCCATTTGTATGATATTTTTACCGACCAATCAAACATTTTTAATAGTTTGAAGCTTTTAATTATAACGTTTCTTAATGGCAATAAATGTTTCATATAAACTTTAGCAATCAGAATTAAAGGCACTGAACGGCATTTATCAGAAAACTTAGAAAGTTCTAGAACCTTCATTGAAATTTAAATAACTGGAGTACGTTTTTCAATATATTCTAAATAACACAGTTTCTGATATTTATGCAGATAAACGATTACATGATAGATATCAAGGATGATGTTTTGATTTTTCACAACTGTTATATGACCAAGACAAAAGCATAAACTGATTAAATTCTAAGTTTCAGGAATAATCAATATCAACGTTTCTAAGTTCATTGAAACACATAATAGTTAATCGTTTAGATCTGCTGTGGATATAATGAATCATTAGAAAAAAACTATAATGCTTTTGATATTTTATACTCAGTTTATTTAGTATAACTACAATGAAGCTAAAGACTACATGTCAGTTTCGCATTTCAACCTCAAACGAACTTCACTAACAAACGTTTGTTAGCAAAAGAGTTTATGCATTAGTCTGCAATAAATCTCAGTGTACGTATGCCTTATAAATGTAGATATCTATTGTTAAAATATTTAATCTATACTTGATGACAAACTAGAATCAATAAGTTTGACTCATATCAATGTACAATAAAGAGAACGTTTTCACTCTATTTAAAAAAAAAGGACATAATCCTATGATTTGTAGAGAACTTTATAATGAATCGTTGAAAGTATAATTTAAATCGAAGTGATGAAGTATCAACAAAAAAAACGAAGAGTTCATTCTTCGGACTTTCTGATTGCTGTCTGATATTTTTTCCTGAAAAACACATCAAGTTCTTCTTCATGGCTACACACTATATCTTTCTCTTTTTTTTTATATGAATTCTACTAAGATTTTTTTTTTTGAGTCCTAGTCGCGTCTTCTGAAGTTTATACAAAATCTATACTAAATACCTTCTGTTAGAATTCAAGATGATCATAATAATAGAATACGTGTAAAATTCAAATATGAACGATTAAAGAAATAAAAAGACTACGAAAATCTTTAGAATATTTTCAGATATAACATTCGAAAATTCTTCGAATTCATTTTATATCAATTAGAATCACAAAATATTTTCAATTGAATTCATAAAAAAGAACTCCCTTTTTTTTGTATATAAAGCGACAGTCTATAAGAAACAAGGTAATTAATCTGAAAATATCATGTTTGTACAAGTCGCTTAAAATCCAGATAATAGAAAATTTCTATGAACCAAAAAAGAAATCATATTTATTTATTTTACACAAAAATCCTGAATATATATGGGTAGTACTTTATTTTTATTCTACTTTGAAAAAATAAAGTAGGCAAACAATATATTTCATGCATTAATAAAGAGTTGATATTTTTCAATTTTACTTTCGTTTCATTTGTTGTGTAACGAAAACAAAATTATCATATATCGTACTAATATCAATGTATGATGTTGAATTAAGAAAAGTGACCAAAATTTGTACTACAATATTTTACTCTAATATATTTACTTTACTATAATTTCAATTAGCAAGATATAACTTTTATTAAAACAATAACATGTTAACAAAAGAAGTTAATTGTATCGAAAAATAATAACAAATTTTTTTTTTCTAACCACATGGCCTTTTATATTGTAAAGCTCGTTTTTCATATTCATTTGCACGTTGCAAACATAGTGTTGCTTGTTTCCGTAACTTGTTTTGCAAATCATTCCATAATCGTTCTAAAAGATCATCACCATGATCAAATATCATGATTTTATCACGATAATCCATTGCCCATTCTACATAAGTAGAAACTGATCCACAAAAAAGAAAGATCTGTTCAAGATTTGAAGATTCATAAATTTCTGAAACGATTTCTTTAGCAAACGAACCCGAAACAATAAGATAAATCGGTTCATTTGAATGAGATTGAACATATTGAATACAATCATTGACATCTGTAAATGTTAGTGCATCAGCAAGTTTGCTACGAAAACTATTCATTGGATCCGACGAATTGGCATCAAGCCAAAGAATTTTAAATTGTGCCATTATTATTTAATCGGTTTTGATTGAAGAAAATATAGTATATGTTTGAAGATTCTCATATGTGTATATATATATGCCTCGCTTGGAAAGAATAACTGTAGAAACGCACTAATCGAGGGAAGTATCCCATTTTGTTTTTGTCCTTTATGCAAGTACACAAGATATCATAGGAAATAACCTTTGTTTATCAACTATGACACATTTGGTCGGGTCACAATAAGAAAAAAATATTTTTTTTCTTTCTTCTTTTGTATGTGTAAATCGGTTTTTTCCAATAGAAAAAGGAATAGATATGGAGAAAAAACCAACAGAAGAGTACTAATCACTGACGATTATTATTCGGTTCACAACGAATAAACTCAACAAGAAAAGTATACTTCTGTACTTCTACGTACGTTTTTTTTTATACTTCCTGAAACCTGTCGATACTTAAATATATGACTTTAAACTTCTAGATATTTTATCATGTACATTAATACTTTTCTGTACTTCCCCATTGTTAATGATAATTACTCATACATTTACGTAGTTTAAAAGTTCATTTTGATTTTCATAAGATTCGTCGTATTTTCTTTTTTTTTAAATTTCATATCGGGAACTTTCTGCTATCCTATAGAGCCCTCCAGGTGCGTTGATCCAGTACTCGAAAGGCTTGACTATCACGTCTTATATTTCGTTTTGTTATTTTTGTAATATTTTATTACATATTGACATTAGATTTTTTTTCCTTCTTATCATCATTGATGTTCTTACTAAAGTGCATTGATAGTTCTAACGATAAAAAAAAAATGTAAGCTATTGAAAGATTTAAAAATCCTCATATCGAAAGAAGTGACATTTTTGTGTATGTGAATGATATCAAACAAGATTCACAATCCGAATGATGCATACCAAAGCATACAAGAACGAATTTCGTCGATAAGATTATATTGACGATGAAAGCCTATATGATTTTACTCTTGTGAAATACACTAATGGGTCACATTTACCTGTATATGTATACATGTGCATTTACTTTTTGATCAAATGAAAAACCTATTATTTAGTACTTGTGGGTTGAGACATACAATTTGTTTTTTTTTCATACGCCATTTATCTAATCAAATACAACGAATATTAAAACGTATGCGAACCAATGAATTATACTTGTCTGTTTGATGTAAATTTCATTTTTCTTTTCGTTATTCGAACTAAATAACTAAACATGTGGGTAGCAATGCTAAAAATAGAAAAAAATCCATTAGAAAGAAGTGTGAGTAGAAAAGAAAAAATTTCTCATCATGTGGAAAAAATCTAGTTACAACACAATCAATTATATCGCTTACAAAATCATATTTGCTTTAATTGCTGAATAAATATTTAATGAAGACTAATGCATACAATATTACCATATATCATACAAGACGAATGTTTTAGTTTTAATGATGTGAATAATCAATGAAGATAAAACTCTTCTCATTTTTCCTTATTTAAAGATATATGAACAATGATCAAAATTAATAATTGACATTATTTTAAAAATCTTCGCTGAAACATTATTGTACTGCTTGCTAAATTTACAAATGATTATTGATTATAGTTTCCTATGTAATTTTCTTTATTCTCAATAATGATTTTGATACAAAGAATAAAAAAAGAATATTACAATTTCAATAAGTTCTTTTAATAAGTTCAATACCAATGCACCTAATACATGCCAATCATTTTTTTCTTGATAAATCTGTGCTGATAATCGTAAATAACATGGAATATTACCAAGTTCAGGAATAATATTACTTGCTCCACTAACCATTGTATTGTATGTATTATACAATTGACCAACAATAATTTGACATTGTGTAAAATTATTTGTTGGTACTTGTACATTTGTCATAGAACTTTACATATTCTCTGGTGATAATATTTTTGTTTTCCATAAACGTGATAAATATCGACCACCATATTGTGCTAAATCATGATTATAATTCATAATACGTTCTTCACCACCTAATGATTGTCGATAATCTAATGCTGATAAAATAGCACAATATGGTGTTCGATCACGTGTACCTGTCCATAAAAATCTTGTTTCAAAATCTTCAATCATTGCTGAATCAACAATAGCTGGTGCAGGTACATATAAATGTTGATGATCATGTCGAACATAAAGTATAGCACTACTTTTACTTGAATATAACCATTTATGTGTATTGGTAAAATAATAATCAACATTTGACATATCTTCAATATTAATTTCAATATTTCCAAGTGCATGTGCTCCATCAACAATTACTGGAATATTATATTGATGAAATAATTCTACTAATTCCTTTACAGGTAATATTACTGATGGATATGCTGAGACATGACTAAATATAGCAATACGAATATTTATTGTAGAAGCATTAGCTTCTAATGCAGCAGTTATTGGATTAATAAATGATTCTGGACCAGTGACTGGCCATTGAATTGCTATATGTATCATTTCTGCTAAACGTTGTTTTGCTAATGTCACACATTGACGATATCCTGTTGCACCATCCATCCAATCACGCTAAATATTTAAAAATAAAAATGAACAGCATAAATCTTGATTAGGATAGAAATATTCAGTTTCACTTACAATCGATGATTCAATTTGTTCAACATATTTATATTGGGAATCAACAACAATTTTTGGTGTACCGCCATATGCACCATGGTTCTATGTAGCATATGTAAAATATATTTGTGATTGTAAAGAGATAACAAGTTAAGTTATACATACAAATTGATGAAATACAGTACCATTTTTAACAAAGAAAAAATCATATAATCGTTCAGGTCCAAATAATAGCGGATCTCTATTTGTAGATGATGTCGTTTTCGTGACAATTAGAACAAGAACAGTCACAAAAACTATGACGAACATTGTTGAATGATGATGCAGAATTAAATAAGTCAAAAAAAAAGAAAATAGACAAATGTGTTACCTACAAATATTTTCAAGTCAAGTATGAATTTTCATTTTGTTGAATAACTCTGTGTAAGCGGTTGGTCTGTAAATAGACAAAAAAAAAACACTGACCACACAAAGAAAAAACACCAAGGAGATAACTGTCGAGGCATGATTTTATGACTTTTATTCCTTATACTTAGCTGATTTCGATTAGAAAAATACAATTTGGATAAGAACTAATATGATATTCTGAATCAACATCCAAAACTGAGAAACTTACGTGTATTTCAAAAATTTTTGCATCGAATGCTCACTCCTGATTCTCGTAGGATTAGGTTAAAACAATGAATTTCATCGAAAACTTATTTTGACAATGGAAATCAAGTTCTACGACTATAAAATGATAGTAGAATTTCAATCAATAGATGAATAAACAATAAAAATAGAGTTTTCATGAAATTCATTTTTTCCTGTAACCTTGAGAGGATCTGAGGTGAATTTTTTGATGTACACGTAAATCCACTCAGTTTTGGATACAGATTCAGAATATCATATTAATTTTTATCCAAGTCGTATTTTTCTAATCGACATCGATTAAATATCAGACAAAAAAAGCCATAAAATCATGTCTCAACAATTGTCTCCTTGGAATTTCTTTATATGAGGGTGTGAGTGTGAAAGGAAAGTGTATCCACATCCATATCTTCACCTCTTACCCACATTTTTATAAGTCTTTGCTTTCTATATCTATTAATTTGTATATGATCTTTGTTACAGTATTATCATTACATCACAAATAAAGTGTATTTTGCTGTTCACAATTTTCTAAAGAGATTTTGTAAATTACTGTGTATGTTCATTGTGATAGCGATCACCTTCGATATATCTTCTTGGACATTTTAGATTGAATATATATTTGTTTTTTTGTTTTCTATTATTTATTATTGTTCACTTAACAATGAAAAGCTAACATATAATACTTTCCTGCTGTTCTCGATCATCTTGTGCTAGGCTCATTGGATAATTATAAAAAATTTTGAAAGTTAGTTTTCGTTTTTTTTTAATTGATAAAATGTGATACTCTTCAATATTTTGCGTTCATTCAGTCACTAGTTCTAGATGATTTTCGAAATCTGATAAAAGATATACACTTGCTTTGACGATTTTTAGCTGATTCTTCAGTCACTTCAGTTTTTGGCTGTCTATAATATGATGATTTTCACATGACTTTCTTGACTCTGGTGATATAAGAGTCAATTAAATTATCAAAATCAGTCATACTACAATTACATTAGAAAGTGTTGCATAGAATATTGTATATGTATGCTTTATTCGCTATAAATGAGAATCTCTACTGAACTAACATTACGTAGGTCCTTTTCTGATACTTAATATGCATCACAATATAATAATAAATAATTAGTCGATAGAACGAGATGAAAGTCATCAACAGTAAAACATTCATTTGATGATCTTTGACATCGACAATGGACAAACTATTCCAAGAGATTTTGTTAAATTATTGATGACGATATCGTCGTCTAAAAGATATTCAACACAGAATAGATGTGTATGAGTTGTTTGTACATTAATCATTGAATCAAAGATCAAGTGACTTGTTGACAACAATTTTTATCAAAGAAATAATTCGATATTTTGCAAAAATTCCATAATAAATACATTCTAATTCTACATCTTTTCATCGTAAACATGATTAAAGATAATCAGAATAAAAAAGAAGACATGTAAACTCAATTTTCTATCACGACTTGTGAGCTACGTTGTTTATGCTCGTGTTTTATATAGCCACACATTACACAAAAACACTCGGCAAATATTTTTTTTCTTTCACTCACTGTCGAATGTCACATGACACATGTAAGAGAACGTTATTAGTTTTTTTCTTTTTTGATGTCGGTAAAAATACAAAATATTTCATTGAATCATTCTACATAAGTCAGTAAGATAATTATAAATGATATTTTGTTTAGAATAAATAAAGCCAGCGTCTAAGTTCGTATTAAAAAAATGACAACTACTTCAAATCATCCTCAAGTTATTTTTATTGGTATTGCTGGTCCATCGGGTTGTGGTAAAACAACTTATGCTAAACATTTAGTTGAATATCTTCATTCACCATTACATCTTATTGAATTAGATCATTTTTATATTCGTTCAATTACTATTAATCATCCTATCCTAGGATGTATTCAAAGTGATGAAGAACCTGATACTTTACATATTCAATCTTTAGTAAATTTAATACGACAGATAAAATATGAACCAGAAAAAATAACTCGATATCATCGAAATGATATTTCTATCAAAGATAATCAATATATATTTGTTATAGTTGAAGGTTTTCTATTATTTGCTTTATCTGATGAATTAACAAATATGTTCGATATACGAATATTTTTTGAATCAACACAATCTCAATGTCGTATGAAACGTTATCGTCGTCAATCGAGAATTAATGATACAATATCTGATGAACGAATACTTATTCCAAAAGAATTTCAACAATGGTTTGATTATTTAGTTTGGGCTGAATATTTAAAATGGCGTGATTTACAAATATCAAAAGCTGAAAAAGTATTTCATTTCGATGAATATCGAGATAAACAATATATACAACTTGATAATTATATTGATAAACGTTTAAAAGATCTTATAGATCGAAGAAAAACTTAATCTGTATTTATTTTTTTCTCAAACTATTAATCTTGCTTTTTCTTTCGATTACATCATTATATAAGTCTATTTATAACTTTAAATTCTTTCTTTTTTCTATCTATGGTCGATCGTAAAAAGATAAGTAAAAACGAAACAGACTACAACATATAAATTCATCATTATTCAATTATTTTTAACCAAATAAAGTCGTATGTCATCGTCGGTATCTACTTGTTTCACATCATCAACAATTATGGCGTCGTCTTTTTTTACGTCCTGATTGTACAAATGGTCATATTGGTGCAGTTCATGTTCGACATATTGATAAATTTATTTCTATGCTTGGTACACGTTGTGCATCATCACTTATTTATATTGATTTACCTGTTGAATTAGTTACAGTTGAAATTTTACGTGTATTAGCATTACATTGTCCTAATTTAGAATATTTAACACTTGATTTTTCATCAGCAATGCAATTACATGATTTTAGTGAATTAAATGAATTTCCATGTAATCTTAAACGTTTATGTATTTGTTTATCTGAAGTTATTTTTCTTGAAGCTTTTATGCGTCGAATTTATGGATATATATCTTCATTAAATACATTACATATTATTGGTACAATAGAAAAAACTTCAATATCATCATCATCATCAGAAGAAGTTGATACATTTGAAACAATAAATATAAGTAAAATAAAAACACATGCACCAAATTTACGTGTTATTAATTTATATGGTATTGGTTTTATTGATGATAATCATATTGAACTAATTGCATCTGGTTGTATGCATCTTCAATGTCTTGCATTAAATTTTTGTATTAGAATACGTGGAACAAGTTTTAAAAATTTAATGAATCGTTGTACAAAATTACAATGTTTATTATTACAAAATACGGGTAAGAATAATAATGAACATAGTTTAATAGACATTTCAAAGGCGGTATACACAATTCTATTTTCATTGATAAATTATTAATAATAACTTGACGTATGATATTTACAGAAAAAATATTATCAACAATGTTGTCTTATCGATATATGTCCTTGACGAAGTTATTCAAAGAAATAGACGAGTTTTTATTAGATTTTTTTGTTTTGAACACTTATAATTATAACTCGTTGGGTTGGGCTCTAGTCGTCTGAAAACTGTGTACAGCGTGCGCTAATCATCAATTACAAAAAGTCGAAAGAAAAAAGTATCTCGTATCTTTGGAGAGACTATCTAATTCCGATTAGAAAATTTCATTGAGAATATTAAAATGCAGTTCGATTAGGTTCAAAAATTTTTACATCCGATGAACTCTACTTGTGATATAAAATTAATTTTGTAATTGATATTGATAGGTATTCAAGATGAAGCAATGGTTGCTGTTAATTGGTCATCAACTCAACTTTCTGAATTAGATATTTCATCAACAGAATTAAGTGAAAATGGTCTATTGGATTTTTTTTCTGTTGTACCAAAACTTACATATTTAGCAGTTTCTTATTGTGATGGTTTTACTGATAAGGTAGGTAATCATGCTGGTTTTTTTCTTTTGCTTCTATATTGTATTTGTTATCTTTCATAAGAATATTCTTCTTTTATTTTATTTTTTTTTTTTAGGTATTAAATTTAATAATCGATCGAGGTACATTAAATGGATGTCGAGCACTTGATTTAAGTAATACAGTAAATTTAAATGTTGAAACAGTACATCATTTATTAACATCAACACGTCATGTTACTTATCGACTTGAAGCATTAAATTATACAGGTCATGATGATATTACAGAACAATTTTGGATTGATACTATACGATTTCTTCGTCGAATTAAGTAAGAAATATTTACCTTTTTTTTTTCTTTTCTTATATATGAAAATGCTATTTTTTGTTTTTAATAGAATACTAATTATTGGTACAGCACATAGTTGGTTTCGACAATTATCACGTCGTATACATATTGATCAAATATTAGAAGCATGTGCAATACATTGTCCAAGATTAACACGTTTTGAAATTCAATGGGATCCTGAAACATTATGTTTTAGTGAAAATTCATCGAAATTTATCGATCATCTTAGGTATATTATCTATTTCATTTTATTGATAAAAATTATTTGAATAAATTTATTTATTTTTTTTAGAGTACGATGTACAAATTTATTATCATTTGTTCTTTCCGATGGAGTTTATTATGAAGGAACTAAAGCAAATTTTGAACGTGCTGAACGATTTAGTGTAGTACGAACAACAACAATGTATCAAACAAGTATTGTTAGTGCACTTAGTTTTTATAATGAATTAAGATTTAATTAAAAGACAAAAAACTTATTTTATTTTATTGTTTAAATAAAATAGTTATATATATAAATATATGTTAGTATGTAATTGAATAATAAAATAAGAGAATAGAATATTTTCAAAATTTAGTTTATATTTCGTAAGAATGTAACATGAGAAAAAAAAACTTAAAGTTTTATATCAATACAATAGCAACAAAAAGAGTGATACATTATTTTAAAAAACAACCAACAAAGATTTTTTTCATCAATAATTTTCATGCCATTTCTCAGGTAGTTTTCCTTGATGACTACGCTTTTTACTGAGATATTTTGATTTTTCATAAGTACAAAAGTGCATCAAATTTTAACGGTAAAGATCACTTTTCTCTTCAATTTCGAATCCGTTTTGTTTAATACTTTTTCCATGAGGAACTATGATGGTTCTCTTCCATCTAAAGCAATTTTCATTATTATTGAGCTTATTGTTGTTGAAATATGAATGTGCAAAAGTTTCGTTTCAGTGCTTCTCGGAATTTATCAGGTTTTTTGGAGAAGATGCTAAATAAATAAAATAAAAACTATATAGTTCGATAGAGTAAGTGATATCCTATCTAACTATATCAAAATAAGAAATATTCGAGGTTTTGTATAAATACAACAAACTGAAAAAATCTGTCAAAAATAACGTGATCATGTTGTATAAACCATTTCAGACAAAAAAAAAGAATATAGCGACATTTCATTTGACTTCGATTCTTTACAAAGGTTATTTTTCTTGATAAATTCTTTAAGTATAGACATATGTCAAAGTATTGACTCTGTTAGATGCTTATTAATTAAAAAATAATTAGTAAATATCTCTCTAATCATACAAGGAAAACTTCAGAATAGACTCTACGACACGAACCATATTTATGATGAAGGTTTTCGTGAGATTGGACTCCAAAAAACTAGTCTTCTAAAGATTCTTAAGAAGGATTTGTAGTGTTTGGAATTGATTCTGAACTTCTAATTCAGGATTTTTCCATTTATATATTCAGACTCAGTCATGCTACTAACGAAAAGTAAATCGATATTTTGTAAAAGTATTTAGGTATAATCTACTATTTAGTTTTGAAAAATGTTGCCTTAATTTGAAGTTTTTTTTTAAATTAAAATGCATCAAGCAAAAGTCGATGCTGATTTTTTTTATAGGATGTCTAGAGTAACTTACTCTGATGTTCTTGAGGGACATATTTTGACTCTTTTGCAATAGAAATACTCCCAGTCACAAATAGTTAAAATTTAAAAAAATGATGAAATCGATGTATCTAATGTTAAACGAAAGATTGGCTGTGCAAAAACAATTGACGTCGAAACTTCTTCTACTTAACATTCCATTGCCAAATTTTGTCATATTAGCCAATCTACCATGTCAAGACTAATAAAATTTGCCCAGTTCACTCTTCGAAAAAAAAAGAACGCTAAAAGTTAATAAATAAACACCATCGAAGGTCGGAAAAACGTTATCAACGCATACGTCGATTTTATCGATAATTAGCTAATAGTTGCTACAAAAATTTCATCGCAATCGATGAATCTTGATTCTGTCTCGACAGTATTGAAGGAAAAAGGAAAGTCTGTTACACAAAAAAAAACGACCGATCCAGACTGATAATTCAATAAGATTTATCTCGTTCACAAGGCTTTATGGTATAAACTGCTGTTTCATTTCGAGACAAAACATTGTTTCTTTGTTGAATGAATCAAAAATTAATTATATTAAACCTGAGGAATAGATATCAAATACAACTCTCATAGACTATTTAGTCGGAGGATATTTAAAACTATAGATGAACAAATAGAAAGTTTTTGTACTAGTGGAAAAGATCGATAAAATTTTAGCGTACTGATCGAAACAACTATTTCTTATATTTAAAGTTCATAGCTTTCATATAGAACGTCGTTTGAAATTATAATCTTTTTCTTTCTTCTATAATAATAAAAGACAAACTACTAGAAATGAGAATATACATGAAACATCGAATTGTTGATTATTCAACTATAGTAATGCCAATAATTAATTGTATTATTGAATAAAATTTAAATAGATTTTCTTCAAATATTTTCATTGTTTGAATATTTATTTAAAAAGTGAAATTTATTGATATATAAAACATTTCAATAATTCAAAAAACTTTTATTGTCATCAACGTTTCATTTTATTTACAAAAAGAGAATCCATTTTGAATAGATTAACAATAAATTTCAAATATGTATCTTGATAAGTTTTCATCTGAATGACTTCTGCTTAATCGAAAACAAAATTTCGTCGTTAAATTCTCTAGCAACTGATATCCATAGAGTATGCACAAAATGTAATCATGAACTCGAAAGGGCCTCGATACTCGTATGCCTAAAAAAAGATCAGTATCCAATTAATGTTTCGGTGTTTTTAATTTTTTTGATGCTGTTTGGTCCCATGGACAAAGTCTGAATACGTTCTTTTAGAGTATGCATCATACTAGAAGAAAATAGTCTATGGTTCGTATTCAGTTTTCAAGGAAATATGCCATGACAACATGAGTATTTTATCGTACTAAATTGTTTCAAATACTATGAAAAACAAACAAAAATTCAATGCACTTCACATCTGTTTAAATAAAAGTGGAGAGATAGTTTATTTTTTAAAAATGATCCTTTTTACTGCAATGTATTACTGCCCATCTACGATTTCACGATTACATGTTGCACATTTTTTTTCACATGACTTTATAGAAAAATGAAAGGAACATCTTTTGAAACTAAGTTCCAGTCTCGGCGACGTTAACTAATTAAAATACTGATGATATCATCATTTAAGTTGTATCTGTTATTATTGTTCTAGTTTAAAGTCTTGATCAAATTTTATTGCTTTGTATGATTTTATTCAGATATAAATAGAAATGTTTTCTTTCTTTTCTACCCAAAAAAAAGAGATAAAGAAAACATAAGATCTTATTAAATAAATATGAATACAACAACAAAAATAGACATATACGTAACATCTCAAATCTCAGAGGTATTTACAATGTATTACGATTAAAATTTAAAATAGAAATATTTCATCTTAGACGAACCTCTTTTATCACTGTGTCTATTCAAAAATTTTCGAATCAAAAAAAGGATAAAGATGTGTTGATACCACTGCAAGCTTGTCTTTTGTATTCATATGTCTTAGGAGAGGAATTTTGCTGTTGTAATTATGTCATTATTATCATCAATTCTATTTGAATAATAATCTATTATTTTATAAAAAATCTATCATAGACAAAAATATTTCTAATTGAATGTTTGTATCGTATAGGAAATAATATAATAAAGTATAAAGCAAACAATTATACATGCAGTTGTACAATTCATCAATAATCAATGAAAACCATCGAACAAAGATTACAATAAGATATTACATAGTAAATCGATTTTTATTTGGTTATTTCAATAATAATTATTATTATTCAGAATGAATTTTGTAAGATGATGTTAATATAAATATTGTTTTCTAACTTTAAAGTTTACTGTGTCATACAAAGATTTTTGATTGAAATATTTTTATTTAAGAAATTTTGTTAAAAACAAAATAATACATGACTATTCAAAAATATCAATCAAGTCAATGATAATACTGAAATCGCTATAACAAACGAATTTTAAAATTCCGTTACATATTAAAATCTGAGACAAATTTATAGTTTTATTAATATATTATTGTTGTTTATGATTGAAAATTGTCATTCTAAGTTTAGTTATAAAGTCAAACGATCATAATATGAGAAAGAAAATACAAGATGATTTGTTAAAATAAAATAAGTAATAATCCTATTACTATACATAAGTGAACATATGATTGAATAAAATTTTTTTTTGTTAATTACAATGTAATATTGATTGTTTTATTTAATTTTAATAAAATCAATAATTTTGCTAAATAGGAATCAGTTTTGAAAATTTTACAAACATTCGAAACTCATCGTTTGAGATATTTTTTTATTATTATCCAACTTTTAGAAGTTTTAATCTGACAAATATTTAAGAATTGACAGAATTTTATTTATTAAAATATTTAAATCAAACCAAAAAATTATTTTTAAAGAATATAAATAGAATTTAATACTTTTTAATGATAAATAAATAACGATTTTATTATAATAGATCAAAAAATATTATAAAGAAACACATTTTATAAAAAAAAAAAAGGAAGAAAATTATAAATGTTTTTTGCTCCATTATTAATTTTATTGTATCATTTTCATAACAATTGTTTTCATTTCTAAAAGAATGAATTGAAATACCAAACAAATTAGAATCATTTTATTAAGATCAGAATTAATTCGTTTTTTTTTCTTATTCAGAAGTTTTTGTTTTCTTTGAAAAATATTTCACTGCGCACGTGCAAGTTTAAGGTGAAAAAGATTATTTTGCTTCATGAGAATTGAAAAAAATAAAAAAAACAAGACATGCACCGCTACAATATATCAGTGTGAAAAAAATGAGTGCGACGCAGGAAGAATGAAAGAAGAAAAAACAAAAAATTTCGTCTGCTTTTTCATTTTCAAAAAAATAACAATGCATCGTGTCTCATGTTGTCTGTTTTTGCTTTTTAACGCGATTGTTATGGGATAATGTAATCTGCAGTTTGGATGTATGTTATCATACAACGCAGGTAAATTTCTTGTTTAATTAATAGAAAATCAAAAGAATTTTTTTCATAATGTGAAAAAGCAGTTAATAGTAAATAAGCAGTAAGAGATTAGTGAATGAGATACAATGTCAAAATTTACACATATAAAAAGTTACAGAAATTTAGTTAACATAATAATTATGGTTATTTAGCAATTTAAATGTCCATCAGTGAGATAAATTCTCATCTAAACACAAATAGAAATAAAATTTCTATAATGTAAACATTTTTTATTTTTTTTCTGTAGTTGATAACGATTGTCTTTGCTATGAGAATCCCTATCAAATTTCAATAGAATAAAAGTAATTTCAGGCATCAAATATGAAAGTGATATTTTTACTAGAAGATATTCTATTTTTATTAATAAATAACTATCAGAGATTGAAAATGTAAATAAAACTATTATCTAAATAAAATATTTTCTTTCAATTTTTTATTCTTCTCAGATGAAAGATAGGATTTCGTTTTCAATCATATTTTTTAACTATTGTATTGTTTTTCTAAAATTATTATTCGATATTTTTTATTGAGTATAATCAAAGAACATTTTCAACAAGTCTTTACATCCGAAAAACATTGTTTGACCCAGATTCTATTTTGGTTGAATACCAAAAGGCCATGTGCCATTATTTGGCGGTAACGGTGGATGAAAGGCTACATATAGAAATAAATTTTTTGTGAAATAAAATAAACACTTTATGATTAAAGCTTACGAATAACACCTTCGTTGAAGATTACTTCTCTCGACACCGTAGAAATATTATCATTTGCTGGGTTAGGATATGTAGTTTGCGCCATGCCTAAAATAAAAAGAATATGTAACACAAACTTTTGTGAAATTTGTAAAAATTCCAATAAATTTGATGAATATATAGTGAATACATTACAAACCCGTAAAGACAAACTGAGGGTGTGGCTGTGGCTGTGTGGGTGAATAATCGTTCTAGTCTACATCCACACCCCCAAAACATTACAAGTGTTTTTTAAAAAGCCTAATGTTTAGTAAGGTCAAATTCAAGTTTGGATCACATCATATTTGACTATAATACACTCAATTCTATAGAAAGTAAATGTGTACATATATTGGCAAAAGAAGTTATACCGAAGAAAGTATTAAACATGAATTTCAAATTCTATACTAATTGCAGATAGAAATATTCTTCCGAGTACTTTTGATTTTTTTTATTAAATATATGTAACTTTTCAGTCGTAATTGTTCAAGCTCTCAGACAAAATTTTTATTTCTAAGAAATCACAGAACATCTTGTTGTTGGAAAAGTAATTGATTATGTTTCAAATATGAGTCAAACAAATTGTAGACGATAAGAGTACAATTAAGATTTTGATATAATTAACTTTTGAAAATGAAGATCAAAATTCAAAGTTGAACTAGATCGAGAACATTATACTTTTTATAGATCAAACTCTGTGTTAACAAAGATCAATCTACACCGAAAATATTTTTCTTAAAAATAACTTTTACTTTTTTTTACCAAGAAGATCTCGCGAACTGTCGAAAAAACAAAAATTCACATCTTAGATTCTAAATGTCCTGATCCGAGTATCAATGAATAAGAAAAAAATGTTGAACTTCGTAACATCGAATATCTTTCAGAACTCTATGGTACATTATGGACAATAAAAACTAACGGAAAATTGCAGTGACAGACAGTCAATAATGTTCTCTCTTGGAATTAGGATCTTTACACTTTAGTGATGTAAAACATAATCATAACGTAAAAAATATCGGGTTTTTAATAATAATTGTTGAAAACTAACCTTCTCCTAACCCAAATCTAAAGTTATTTCTAAAACAATCTATATTACAGTTCGATCAGAAAAGGTTGTTGCTGAGTCAAGACATTCAACACCATCAAGTAAACCGAATAATTCATTCATAGAAAGCTCTGTAGTGTGAGTACCAAAGTCTTGAAACAATCTCTATTAACTGCATTTTGAGACTACTCACTAGGTGGAGCCCTTATTGATTTATTGATTTGATTGTTATTCATTTTGACTAACTTAAAGAAAAAAAGCATCTAGAACATGTATACATATGAAAATACACTAACTTGTATTAAAGTCAAGAAAAGGTTATACCAGTATTAGACGAAAATGAGAACGCTTTGAACTTGATGCATCGTCTTCAAGAACAACACTGTGTTGGAACAACTTGAACTTTGTTTGTACGTATATTTTTAGATGTTCATTTTTATCCATTGCATCTATTACCCACCCTGTATCACACAGCAAAAGAATTAATGTAGATATACTAGTTCTGTAATTTCAGTCATCATAACATCACCATATCTACAACAATGACTACACTTGTTGATTACAATATCGAATTATCTCATCACTAATTGCGCCAAACACTAATTACAAAAAAGTCCAAGCCAGAGAGTCGAAATAAGAAGCACGATTGTCCATATACATTCTATCATTCAAGTGTTATTTTGAAAGAGAATCAACACACGATCCATAGCTATTCTTAAAGATGGCGCAGAAACCGAATCAACGGCGATCAATCGATTCCAATATTCTCCAGATAAAAAATTCCATCTTTCACATTAAACAAGCTTTTCTCTAAACACACCACAAATGAAGATGAGTCCTTTTCACGGATCGGCATATTATCAAGAGCGACAATCACATGCTCATTAAAAAACACACTTCGAGACCGCACAAAACCAGAATGCACAATTATTCATCTATTAAATTATTACAAAACTACAAACTCAACGATACGGCCGAAAAATCAGCGATTGATTACACTACATTCGAATGAATACCTATAAATCCATTCAGATGTTTTACAGCCCAACGTTCCATGTTTCCCGTACCAATAAAAACATCCATCACAAAAAACTCGAATCAGTGTCTAAAAAAACAGTCAATTATCGCATTGATACCTAAACGAGCTCCCATTCGAAACCTTCCTCACCGTTCACAGGACCATCGCATTGCCACGGTTTCGCCATTCATATATATCCCACATACACCATCAACGCACCAATTACAACAGATTCATGACCATTACGCCGCAATCGACGAAACAGCCTCCGCACCGTCCAACTATATGCTGCGTTAATAATACATAACTGATACGACATTAATCGGCGACACCACCAAGATACTGAATGAGTTTTGCCGCTACCGATCACAAATAACGGACTCACGCATCACGGACACACAATAGAGCAGCAAAACTTAATATTTATGCGGCAATGGAATCAATACCGTACAATTGTCGTACACCTATTTCAAACGCGCGCCATCAATAAACTTGACACTATGACACACAGCCGAACTACCAAAAACACGAATCACAACACTCCAATAAACCTGATATTATATCGTTCAAGAACTCAACAACTCCTCACTAACAGAAAATATCATCCCGCGGCAATCAAACCGTTGCTTTTGTGATCAATCACATATACCGTACCTTCTTCACCCATATATTCTAAAAATAAATCCTCAGATATCGCAAAGATAAAGAATGAAAAGTGTTCCTACGCTTCAAATATAACCTATATGTATAATCTATAACATCTACAATCACACCATACACTATTATCAAGACAAAGAATGAATATGACAGTACCATTCCGATTCAACTTCAATCTACCATAACTACACACCACGACCACACCATACAGTATGACGAGGTGAAAGAATGAATCGCAAACATACCATTCCGATTTAAGCTATCTCTGGAATAAAAGCACACTATAACCACACCATAGAGTATCACGAGGTGAAAGAACGAATGGCAAACCTAGCATTCCCATTCAACCTATCTGTAGAATACCTGCACACTACAATCACACCTTAAAGTATCACGACGTGAAAGAATGAATGCCAAAGCTAGCATTCTGATTTAAGCTATCTGTAGGCTACCTCCACACTACAACCACACCATAGATTATCACGAGGAGAAAGAATGAATAGCACACCTACCATTCCGATATAACCTATCTGTAGAATACCTGCACACTACAACCACACCTTAAAGTATCACGAGGTGAAAGAATGAATGCCAAAGCTAGCATTCCGATTTACGCTATCTGCAGGTTACCTCCACACTACAACCACTTCATAGATTATCAAGAGGAGAAAGAATGAATAGCATGCCTAGCATTCCAATTTAACCTATCTCTAGGATACATGCACACTACAACCACACCATACAGTGTGAAGAGGATGAAGAATAAACGGTTGCCCTACCATTCCAATTTAAGCTATCTTTAGGATACCTGCACACTACAACCACACCATACAGTGTGACGAGTATGAAGAATAAACGGTTTTCCTACCATTCCAATTTAACCTATCTCTAGGATACATGCACACTACAACCACACGATACAGTGTGACGAGTATGAAGTATAAACAGTTATCCTACCATTCCAATTTAACCTATCTCTAGGATACGTGCATACTACAACCACACCATACAGTGTGACGAAAATGAAGAATAAACGGTTTTCCTACCCTTCCAATTTAACCTATCTCTAGGATACATGCAAACTAGAACCAGATCATACAGTGTGACGAGGATGAAGAATAAACGGTTGCCCTACCATTCCAATTCAAGCTATCTCTCGGATACCTGCACACTACAACCACACCGTACAGTGTGATGAGGATGAACAATAAACGGTTTTCCTACCATTCCAATTAAACCTATCTCTAGGACGCATGCACACTACAACCCCACTATACAGTGTGATGAGGACGAAGAATAAACGGTTATCCCACCATTCCAATATAACCTATCTCTAGGATACATGCACACTACAACCACACCATACAGTGTGACGAGGTAAAAGAATGGATGGCTCACCTAGCATTCCGATTTAAGCTATCTCTAGGATACCTGCACACTGCAACCACACGATAGAGTGTGACGAGGTGAAAGAATGAATGGCGAACCTAGCATTCCGATTTAACCTAACTCTAGGATACCTGCACACTACAACCACACCATACAGTGTGACGAGGATGAAGAATACATGGTGTTCCTACCATTCCAATTTAACCTATCTGTAGGATACCTGCACACTACAACCACACCATACAGTGTGACGAGGATGAAGAATAAACGGTTTTCCTACGATTCCAATTTAACCTATCTCTAGGACGCATGCACACTACAACCCCACTATACAGTATGACGAGTATGAAGAATAAACGGTGTTCCTAGCATTCCAATTTAACCTATCTCTAGGATACCTGCACACTACAACCGCACCATACAGTGTGACGAGGTGAAAGAATGAATGGCACACCTAGCATTCCGATTTAAGCTATCTGTAAGATACCCGCACAATACAACCACACCATACAGTGCGACGAGGATGAAGAATAAACGGTCCTCCTACCATTCCAATTTAACCTATCTCTAAGATACCTGCACACTACAACCAAACGATAGAGTGTGACGAAATGAAAGAATGAATGCCTCACCTAGCATTCCGATTTAAGCTATCTGTAAGATACCCGCACAATACAACCACACCATACAGTGTGACGAGGATGACGAGTGAACGGTTTTCCTACCATTCCAATTTAACCTATCTGTAATATGCCTGCACACTACAACCACACTATCGACTGTGACGACGTGAAAGAATGAATGGGTAACCTAGCATTCCGATTTAAGCTATGTGTAGGATACCTGCACACTATAACCATACCATACAGCATCAAGAGGAGAAAGAATGAATGGCTCACCTAGCATTCCGATTTAAGCTATCTGAAAGATACCCGCACAATACAACGACACCATACAGTGTGACGAGGATGAAGGATAAACGGTTTTCCTACGATTCCAATTTAACCTACCTGTAGGATACCTGCACAATAAAACCACAGAATACAGTATCACGAGAAGCCAGAATGAATAGCCAACCTAGCATTCCGATTTAAGCTATCTGTAAGATACCCACAGAATACAACCACACCATACAGTGTGACGAGGATGAAGAATAAACGGTTTTCCTACCATTCCAATTTAACCTATATCTAGGATACATGCACACTACAACCACACGATAGAGTGTGACGAGGTGAAAGAATGAATGGCAAACCTAGCATTCCGATTTAAGCTATATGTAAGATACCCGCACAATACAATCGCACCATACAGTGTGACGAGGATGAAGAATAAACGGTCCCCCTACCATTCCAATTTAACCTATCTCTAGGATACCTGCGCACTACAACCACACCACACAGTGTGACGAGGATGAAGAATAAACGGTTTTCCTACCATTCCAATTTAACCTATCTCTAGGATACCTGCACACTACAACCACACCATAAAGCGTGACGAGGTGAAAGAATGCATGGCTCACCTAGCATTCCAATTTAACCGATCTCTAGGATACATGCACACTACAACCACACCATACAGTGTGACGAGGATGAAGAATAAACGGTTTTCCTACCATTCCAATTTAACCAATCTTTAGGATACCTGCACACTACAACCACACCATACAGTGTGACGAGGATGAAGAATAAACGGTTTTCCTACCATTCCAATTTAACCAATCTCTAGGATACCTGCACACTACAAACACACTATGCAGTGTGACGGGGATAAAGAATAAACAGTTTTCCTACGATTCCCATTTAAGCTATCTCTAGGATACCTGCACACTGCAACCACACCATACAGAGTGACGAGAATGAAGAATAAACGGTTTTCCTACCATTCCAATTTAACCAATCTCTAGGATTCATGCACACTACAACCACACCATACAGTGTGACGAGGATGAAGAATAAACGGTTATCCTACCATTCCAATTTAACCTATCTCTACGATACATGCACACTACAACCACACCATAGAGTGTGACGACGATAAAGAATAAACGGTTTTCCTACCATTCCAATTTAACCTATGTCTAGGATACATGCACACTACAACCACACCATACAGTGTGACGACGATGAAGAATAAACTGTTATCCTACCATTCCAATTTAACCCATCTCTAGGATATGTGCACACTACAACCACACCATACAGTGTGACGAGGATGAAGAATAAACGCTCTTCCTACCATTCGAATTTAACCCACCTCTAGGATATCTGCACACTACAACCACACCACACAGTGTGACGAGGATAAAGAATAAACGGTTTTCCTACCATTCCAATTTAACCTATCTCTAGGATACCAGCACACTACAACTCCACTATACAGTGTGACGAGGATGAAGAATAAACGGTTCTCCTACCATTCCAATTTAACCTATCTCTAGGAAAGATGCACACTACAACCACACGAGACAGTGTGACGAGAATGAAGAATAAATGATTTTCCTACCATTCCAATTTAACCTATCAGTACAATACGTGCATACTACAACCACACAATACAGTATCACGCAGAGAACGAATGAATGGCGGTATTAGCATTCCGATTTAACCTATCAGTAGAATACCTGCACACTATAACCACACCATACAGTATCACGAGGAGAAAGAATCAATGGCAGCATTAGCATTCAGATTTAACCTATCGGTACAAGACCTGCACACTATAACCACACCATACAGTGTGACGAGGATGAAGAATAAACGGTAGCCCTACCATTCCAATTTAACATATCTCTAGGATACATGAACACTACAACCACACCATACAGTTTGACGAGTATGAAGAATAAACGGTATTTCTACCATTCCAATTTAACCTATCTCTGGGATACATTCACAGCACAACCACACCATACAGTGTGACGAGGATGAAGAATAAACGGTTCTCCTACCATTTCAATTTAACCTATCTCTATAATACATGCACACTACAACCGCACCATATAGTGTGACGAGGATGAAGAATAAACGGTTATCCTACCATTCCAATTTAACCTATCTCTAGGATACCTGCACACTACAACCACACCACACAGTGTGACGAGGATGAAGAATAAACGGTTGTCCAACCATTCCAATTTAACATATCTCTAGGATACATGCACACTACAACCACACCACACAGCATCAAGAGGAGAAAGAATGAGCAGCACACGTAGCATTCCGATTTGACCTATCTGTAGGATACCTGCACACTACAACTACACCATACAGTATCACGAAGTCAAAGAATGAATGCCGAACTTACTATTCCGATTTAAGCTATGTGTAGGATACCTGCACACTACAACCACACCATCGAGTAGCACGAGGTGCGAAAATGAATGGCACACCTAGCAGTCGAATTTAAGCTATCTGTAAGTTACCCGCACAATACAACCACACCATACAGTGTGACGAGGATGAAGAATAAACGGTTGCCCTACCATTCCAATTTAGGCAATCTCTCGGATACTTGCACAGTACAAACACACCATACTATGTGACGAGGATGAAGAAGAAACGGTATTTCTACCATTCAAATTTAACCTATCTCTAGGATACATTCACACTACAACCACACTATACAGTGTGACGAGTATGAAGAATAAACGGTTCTCCTACCATTCCAATTTAACCTATCTCTAGGATACCTGCACACTACAACCACACGATACAGTGTGACGAGTATGAAGAATAAACGATTTTCCTACCATTTCAATTTAACCTATCTCTAGGATACCTGCACACTACAACCACAGCATATAGTGTGACGAGGATGACGAATAAACGGTATTCGTACCATTCCAATTTCAGCTGTCTCTAGGATACCTGCACACTACAACCACACCATACAGTGTGACGAGTATGAAGCATAAACGGTTCTCCTAGCATTCCAATTTAACCTATCTCTAGGATACCTGCACACTGCAACCACACCACACAGTGTGACGAGCATGAAGAATGAGCGGTTTTCCTACCATTCCAGTTTCACCTATCTCTAGGATACCTGCACACTACAACCACACCACACAGTGTGACGAGCATGAAGAATAAACGGTTTTCCTACGATTCCAATTTAAGCTTTCTCTAGGATACATTCACACTACAACCACACTATACAGTGTGACGAGTATGAAGAATAAATGGTTTTCCTACGATTCCAATTTAAGCTATCTGTAGGATACCTGCACACTACAACCACAGCATACAGTGTGACGAGGATTAAGAATAAACGGTTTACCTACGATTCAGATTTAACCTATCTGTAGAATGCCTGCACACTACAACCACACCATACAGTGTGACGAGGGTGAAGAATAAAGGGTTTTCCCACTATTCTAATTTCACCTAGCTGTAGGATACCTGCACACTACAACCACACCATACAGTGTGACGGGGATGAAGAATCTACGGTTTTCCTACGATTCCAATTTAACCTATCACTAGGATACCTGCACACTAGAAACACAGCCTACAGTGTGACGAGGATAAAGAATAAACGGTTCTCCTGCCATTCCAATTTAACCTATCTGTAGGATACCTGCACACTACAACCACACCACACAGCATCAAGAAGAGAAAGAATGAACAGCACACGTAGTATTCCGATTTGACCTATCTGTAGGATACCTGCACACTATAACCACACCCTAGAGTATCACGAGGTGACAGAATGAATGGCACACCTAGCATTCCCATTTTAGCTATCTGTAAGATACCCGCACAATACAATCGCACCACATAGTGTGACGAGCATGAAGAATAAACGGTCCTCCTACCATTCCAATTTAACCTATCTCTAGGATACCTGCACACTACAACCACACGATACAGTGTGATGAGGATGTAGAATAAAGGGTTTTCCTACCATTCCAATTTAACCTATCTCTAGGATACGTGCACACTACAACCACACCACACAGTGTGACAAGGATGAAGAATAAACGGTTGCCCTGCCATTCCAATTTAACCTATGTCTAGGATACCTGCACAGTAAAACCACGCAATACAGTATCAGGAGATGAAAGAATGAATGCCCGCCCTACCATTCCGATTTAACCTCTCTGTAGAATACCTGCACACTACAACCACAGCATGGTGGATCACGTGGTGAAAGAATGAATGGCGAACCTAGGATTCCGATTTGACCTGGCTGTAGAATACCTGCACACTATAACCACACCACACAGCAGTAAGAGGAGAAAGAATGAATAGCACACGTAGCATTCTGATTTAACCTAGCTGTAGAATACATGCACACTACAACCACACCATACAGTAGCATGAGGAGAGAGAATGAATAGCCGCCCTAGCATTCCGATTTTGCCTCTCTGTAGAATACCTGCACACTACAAGTACACCATGCAGTATCACGAGAAGGAAGGATCATTGGTACTTGTACGATTCAGATTTGACGTGTCTGTAGCATATATACACACCGCGATCATAGAATAGAGTATCACGAGATGGAAGAATTATTGGCTGTTCTACCATGCAGGTTTAACCTATCTGTGGAATGCCTATAGAGTGAAACGACAGGGTACCGTATGACAAAGCGAAAGAATATTGTCAATTCGAGTGTTCCGATAGATGGTATGTGTAGAATATGTATACAGCAGATCTACACCATGTAGTATCACGAGGAGAGTGTGTGATTCACTTTCTTACCTTTCCAATATACACTGCCTTTAGAGTACCTACAGTCTATAAGGACACCATGCATTATGAGGAGGAGGAAGAATGAGTTACTTTTCTACCGTTCACATACAACGTATGCGTATAATACTTGCGGTGTACAGCCACAGCATGTAGTGTCTGGAGGAGAAGGAATGGTTGACTTTTTTTATCATTCACATATAAGGTATTTGTGTGTTGCCGATAGTGTGTAACGATACCATGAAGTATCACAAGGCGAAAGAATGAACGTGTCTTCTAGCGTTCACCTATAACGTTTTTATAGAATGCGCAGAGTGTATAACCACGGCGTGGAATATGATGAGTAGCAAAAATGACTGGCTTTTTTGTACGGGTCGCATATAGCCTAGGTGCATAATACCTGCGCGTTTGAATCGCACGGTGCCGTATGACGAGGATAAAGGTTGAGGTATCTTCGTAGCATCCGTATATACGGTGTTGTGTAGTAGCTACATTGTGGAATGAGAGGATGTAGTATGCTGAGGATAAAGAATGATTGGCTTTGCCTATAATTCACATATAAGCTGTGTGTATGCTGGCCACACTCTGGACCCACACTATGCACTATCACAAGAAGAAGGGATGGGTGTCTCTCCTGGCATTCATATATAATGTGCATGCATTGCGGGGATAATCTATAACCGAATGGTGCAGTATGACGAGAGGAAAGTGTGATTGACTTTTGTAGTATTCACATATAGGGTATGTATATAATATCTGCATTGTACAGCGACACCAGGCAGTATAGCGAAGAGAAAGAATGATTGGCTTTTCAGCGGTTCCTATATAACCTGAGTTTATAATACCTGTATTCTGCAACGATAGGAAGAAGTGTCACGAGTTGAAAGAAGGATTGGCCGTCCACCCATTCATATATAACCTATGTGGATAATGCCAACAGCCTACAAGCGTACCATACAGTATCACGAAGGGATAGAGTGTTTGACTTTTCTGCTATTCACATATAAACTGTGTATATAAGGCCTATTATATAGAAGAAAATCATTGAGAAACAGAAGGAGATAAATGATTAGAAGTGGCATGGTTCAGGTATAGCACTGGCGTATACTGCCTGCGTCGCATAACCACAGGGTAGAGGATTACGAGGAGCATAAATGTGTGGTCTTCTGGCGCTCGTATATAAGCTATGTGCCGAATGAAAGGATTTTTTTATGTGAAGTACGCAGGGTCATGGCGAAAAGAGAATGATGTGAAATGTAACAGTTTGGGTGCTTTTTCTGTCTATTGTGAATGTTTTTTAGATGGATTCGGTGTAATTATCAGAAGGCAGTAGAATGGATGGGAGTGGTATTATTCAGGTATGGGTTTTTTGTGGATAGCAGATTGTTTGTTGATCATGTGAATGCAGTATTATTATAATTGAGAATGAATGGTGCTGGTTTTGTTCAGGTAGACACTGTGCATGAAATCGATGATCTTTACGAATTTAAAGTGTAGCATCACGGGAAAATGGGATTACTTGGAATGCTACCTTTGAGATTTTTTTTTCGTCCTTCAATGAGTCCCGTTTATGACCAAATAGTGCAGCATCAAAGAAAAATAGAATGGTTTGAAATGCTACTGTTGAGATGTTTTCTTTTGTGACAATACATTGTTTTTAGTAGTATATGGTGCAGTATGATTGAAAAATAGAATCGGTCTCTACGCTAGTTTTCAGTTATTTTGTATACGGTTGGAAATAATATTATTCCAGGAGGGTATTGCTATGATTTCAAACAGAAGACATAATGAGTTTTATATCAGGTGAAAGCTTGTCAAAAATGGGGTTTATTGATACTAAATAGCCAGGGCTATGAAAACGTTTTGATATCGACCTTAAGAAACTTTCAGAAATTTTATACTTTTTTTCGGATGGAAAAGTAAGGTGTCGATAATTTAAAGAATGGAGCAAAATGTTTTTTTTTGAATATTTTCACATGATTCGATAGAGCTTGTCGAGCTCTACAAAACTATATATGTTAAAAAAAAATTTAAACAGGATTGTTGGGTTAAAATTCACTGAAAAATTTCTAAAGAATGTACCAAAAAACCTGCACTTTTTACACTTGTTATAAGGAAAAAAGTGGTCCTTTTTACACTAAATTCAGGTATTTTCCATTAATATCGTTATGTAAGATGTTTCAAAATATACTTATTCGATGCAGCATGAAAAACTGCATCGAATGAGTACATCTCGAAACTCCTGAGAGAGTAAAATTAATCAAAAAAACTAATTTTATTGAAAAGTCGTGTATTTTTCTTCCATATCAAAAATATGGATTTTTTAACGTTTTTTAATATTTTTTAAATACTTCTGTCGAATCATGTAAAAATATTCAAGAAAAACATTTTACTCCATTTTTTAAATTATCGACACCTTACTTTTCCATCCAGAAAAAGTATAAAATTTCTGAAAGTTTCTTAAGGTCGATATTAAAAAGTTTTCATAATCCTGACTATTTAGTACCAATAAACCTCATTTTTGACGAGCTTTCATTTGATATAAAATTCATTATGTCTTCCATTTGAAATCATAGCGATACCTCCCTGAAATAATATTATTTCCAACCTTGTGTGTGTGTATAAGGTATTGCTTAGCGAAGCACACAGGGCAATATCCCAGGAAGGTAGAATGAGTGAGGATGCTATCGTTCGTGTACATTCTACTTGTCTAACGCATCGTTGCTCGAAGTATACAGTGCTGCATCATAGGAAAAAAGAATGAATAGCAACGTTACTATTCAGATATACGCTTTTCATATAATGCATTCTTCTCAGTACTATATGGGGCAGCAGCATGGAAAAATAGAATGATTGCCAATGCCACTGTCCAGATATATTGTATGTGTATGATGTATCGGTCAGACTAGCACAGAGTGCAGCATCACGGGAAAATAGATTGAATTGTTGTGTTTTTGTTCAAATATAGTGTAGGATGTGTGGGTGTGAAAAGGTGTTAGTGTAGGTGGGGTTGAATGTGGGTACTAGTGTTCTCTTTATTCACACCCACACTCACACCTGGTTCACTTTGCTCCACTCTTACTCAAATCTTCGAGAGCGATTAGCTTTTGCGGCTATAATGTCTATATAGGCTTAAGCAAAATAAATCCAAATTAGTGTACTTTTGTCACATATGGATAGCAAGCTGCACTGATGAAGCTGTCCACTAGAGTTGTAACGGAAGGACGTAATATAAATAATGCAAAGTAAAGGGAAATACTACTAAAATTACAATGAAGAATCATTGCTCGATTTCGTTTCGATCATAGAACTGGGAAGCGAAATGGCTTGATAAAATATATGAAGTATATTTCGATGAATATTGACTAAATATAAACAGTCTAATCCATGTTTTTCCTGAAAAATTATCATGGATACCAGTAAAACTAGTTTGATACTCAAAAATAAACACTTCTATACTCAATTTTGGCAAGAAAATGAGAAAAAAATGAGCAAAAAATTTTAAAAACTCTAGCCCGAACGGTAAGGAATTTGAGATCGAACCGGGCCTGTCATTTACCGTTACCGGTTGCAACAATGATCTGGGCTCCAATGCGGAATGTGTGTGGATGATTCGATAGAAGTTCGGAACTCATGAACCGCTTGTAAAAATGATCTGATCTTTTTCGCAGGTCAGCTCAGATAAAATGAATTGTTCAACGGGTTCTTCCGACCTTAGGTGAACTGCTCAAGCAGTTCTGCTTAGATCGACACCTGATTGATGAAATTATTTGATGAACCTCACCCATTCTGAAAGATAGATTATTTTTTATGAAAAATTAGGGTGCTGACACTGACACCTGAGATGCTAGAGACATAATGCAGGTTGCTAGTGGTATTACCTGGAATACTAGAAGCATCACTAGAATGCTGGAAGCTTCACCCAGGTTACTATATGTTGAACCTCAGATACCACTTCGGTCATTAGCAGCATCGTAAATAATCACCTTCAATTTCCATATGGCACTTCTAGCATCGCATGTAAGATAAGCAGCATCTCAGATGATGTACTTAGTAGCCTAGGTGACGCCTCTAGCATTCCAGATGTCAGTGCGACTGTGGGTGTGGACTCAGATTGTGAAGTGCATGCATGCGTTGTTGTGAGTGTATGCTCCTATGTGAATCTGAGACTCGAATGTTGTGTTTGAAGTGGTTGTTGGCATTTGGATTTCAGTTGCCTTCGTTCTATTCCAACATTCACACTGAAACTCTGCAGTTGCATCAACAGAACAGTTGATAAAGTTTTAGAAGATGTATTAACTTAACACAGAAAAAAAACAGAAAACTTCATTTAGTGCGAAAGTGTCACCTCGTGGAAGTGTCGTATAACCATAAAGCAATACACAGCATCAATATGGGGAGATGTAATGAATGGCAATAATACTTTTGAGATACACGCTACATGTATAATGCAACATTTATATAGACTCGTACCACATGAGCACGGATAAATAGAATCCATAGTAATTGAAGTGTTGAGATATAGATGACATGTATGATACAGCAGCTGATTAGTTTTAATCGGTAGCATCTGATGCAAACTGAATGAATGCCAATCAAGAATTCCAGATTGTCACAGATGTTATGCATCAGTTATGCAAATATATAGCGTTGGAGTGATGAACGATGAAGTAAATGGGAGCTGAAACATTTAGAGATTGCCAAAGTCTGTCATGTATGAGTAATACCATAGTATACTGTGTAACTTCACGGGAAAATATGATGAAAGTTTATACAAGCCGTGATATATAGCTGAAGTGCTGTAATGTATGATGTATAGACACATTTGTCTTAGCGTTCCTGGAAAATAGAATGAATGGATTCTACATACTGTATCCAGATTGAGAAAATCCAATCACGGAATCTTATCGTATTCGACAGGATCAGGTCGGAGATTAATCAGCATTCTATACCTTTCTTTTTCCTGTTCCCTATCATTTTTTTCGGCTATTTTAAGTCATTACAATTATGACATCAATGATCAAAACCTACCGTCGAATTGTTATTATTCCTTTAAAAAGAATCAAACACAAGATAAACCCAGACACTGTTATAAAAATGCAGTACAAAGATATAATCATCTTTGTCATTAAAATCGTACCAAAATCGGGGATCTTAGCGTGATTTATTAATCGATTAAACGTGAGATTAATTTCTTCCTAGAAGCAGCAAATAATACAACTTCTTTTCATAAAATAACACTGATCATTTGCCATTGAGAGAGATCTAGGTAAAAGAAAAACAATATATATATACAATGGTTTGCAAAAAAACTTGGAACAAACTGACAGTATAAATATTTTATATTTTCTAGATTCCCTTGAGCATTTATTTTACTGTTATTGTAAGTTTAGACTTACTAGACTATCTGCTAATAATATTTGTATATTTGATTAATTTCTATTTTGTCGCTCTTTATTTATAACCAGACATGGTAAAGGTAAACAGACTAAAAACACATTATATTTCTGTATTATATTATTGGAACATGGGAATTCGTTCTGTCAGAAAAATCCACTGAGATACGAAGATACCATTGTCTACAATTAGTTATCAGTTGAAAAAGCTCCGAACTCAAGATTCTCTAAAACATCGAGCGAGCAAATGGTTGAAAATCGACAAAAATTTCATGTTTGAGATTCTACCAATTATCATGGAACAGTTGGTTTTCATTCATTTCAAAATATTAGAGCAATGATTATTACATCAAAATATAAGGAAACAACTTGATTTCCAATGCTA
>CAJNOL010000966.1:32326-90559 GCA_905250125.1 Rotaria sordida | reverse complement strand
GACCTTTTAATAGAGAAATGAGATAGAGGCGACATTACTTTTGGATACACCTAAGTAAAATTCCTCTATCTGAAGTACATGTCACAGTGAAAATTACATCGAAACAAAACACTATTTTCATGCATTTTCTTTTTGAATGTTTTGTAAAAATGATGCATTTTAAAATAATTTTTATCTTATACAATATCAGACAAAAAGACGTCCAAACTTTCTTTCTTTCGATTGCTGTAAACTGCAGGTGGCTAGTTGTTGCCGTTGTCCAGCTATTGAGATTACACCCGCTCTTTTTAACTCTAACACGGACATCATTATAGCGCACATCATACTGAACGATCTATCAGCAGTTTTGTTCGATTGGAATCAAATGGGCATTATTCTATTGATTTATATCTGTAATCAGAAGTAATGGAGATCAGAACTCCGCGTAGGATGGGACTATCCCATCCCGCGCGGAATCCTAATAAAGATTAACTAAGTTGAAAAAATAATTACTATATAACTAAAGGTCAATCATCATTGCTGCGACTACTTCGTCTTCATTTGATGTAGGTCAACCAACATTCTCAGTTATATTTTATTAATTCATAAAAAATGAAATTTTTGTTATTATTAGATGATTATAATTTCAAATTGAAACGATTAGGAAATATACACGTAGCAAATATTTATATAACTTTGAATAACCAGTTTATTAAAATGATTGATGATCATAGTCATCCAACAAATAAAGAAAAAAAATTGAAATACGTAAATTTTGTGAAAAGTCTTTTTTGTTTTGTCTTGATTCGTGTATAATCCCTGTTAGAATGTTAGTTTTATCTCATACAATAAAGAATGTATCTTGGTAATCAGAATTTTCTAATGAACTTTTCAATCATTTTCAATTTTTTGGTATTTTCTTTTTAATCTTTCTACAGTCAACCTAATAAAATATAGTGATTTAAGAGATCCCTTCAGAAAAAGTCAAATTTATTGATTTTGTGATTTATAGCTTGTTAAATAGAGCAAAATATCTATTCTCAAATGCACTATAGTCTATTGATTTAAGGGTATTACACCAGTTTTTTTCGAAACAATTATACCGAAGAAAATAAAAATTTTTTTTCGATAAAAACTTTGATTTTTAAAGTCTTTCAAGGCTGTCTGTTAACTTTTGGCAGTGACAAAAATAACTATCATGCATCGGTAAGTATGATAAGTGAATACAACACTCGAACATAAAAAAATCATAGAATAAAATGAAAATATAGGTAAATTGAAGACTCACATTCTTATATACATTTATTTGATTTATTCTAATCGATGATCTATGATAAATTAGTCAAAGATTCTTTTTATATCAGTTTATAGAAGAAAAAAGTGTAGAACTAATTTTACGTTTTTCTTACACAGAGACTTTTCATATTGATTTTTTCGCCATTTTAAACGCTAGAAAGCTGGACTCAGTGTCAAAATTTAGCTCTACAAGTTAACAGTAACAAATTTTAGTTGTAGCGCTACATCTTGGCTACAATATAAGGTTCCGGAAATGCAAAATTAAAGCAGATTTTTTTTTTTCTTTTTTTTATATATGATTAGATAGAGCTTGACGAGCTGATCAAGAATATGTGTGTTTTAAATTTTTTGGAGTGAATTTTTAGTTAAAAATTCTCAGTTTTCTCCTATAACCTATTGTCTTCAAAAAAGAAAACAAAAAGTCAATTTTCAATTATTTTTCATTTGTTTCAAATTCTAAAACTGTTTGTTTCGTATTCAGTATGAAAAACTGAATCTAAGAAAATCATTTTAAAATGATTTTCTTAGATTCAGTTTTTCATACTGAATACGAAACAAACAGTTTTAGAATTTGAAACAAATGAAAAATAATTGAAAATTGACTTTTTGTTTTCTTTTTTGAAGACAATAGGTTATAGGAGAAAACTGAGAATTTTTAACTAAAAATTCACTCCAAAAAATTTAAAACACACATATTCTTGATCAGCTCGTCAAGCTCTATCTAATCATATATAAAAAAAAGAAAAAAAAATCTGCTTTAATTTTGCATTTCCGGAACCTTACAACTCATTCGAATTTTCTAACATTTGAAATGAATGCATGGATACTTATATTTTAACCCATACTATTAAATTAACTCTTCAAAGATTTAATGTATCGAACTGAAACTTATACTATGAACTTCCTAGTTCTAGATACACTTCTTCTGAAAATTTCATCAAGACTGAACAGTCAAGAGATGATTATTGAGAAGGCCATCGTATTATGAAATAATACTAAATATATCAACAACATGTAATTTTGTGTACGATTAATGATTTGTTTGCTATTGATATTACCGTTCTTAGTGTTTTAGTTGTAGATAAGGACGTACCTAAAAAAAGGGAAAAGAAGTGTTTGCTCACATATTGTAGTTTATATGTAATATGAGCAAATTCATGATTTTGATCTGCTTGTTTGTCATACTATTGACTGTAAGTTATATATAGTTAGAACATTTTGAAATATTGTTATCTGATCTAAACAATAATTAATCAATATTAAAAATGAAACGATCAATAACAATAGAACAATCATGAGAATAAATACTTGTTCTCTACGAAGAAATTCACTGATAAGAAATCTGCCTGTAGTATAAAAATAATAATAATAGTCTATTTTAATTAGAAGATTATATTATAATAAAATTTACTTTATTTCATTTTTGGAGCAATACTATTAGAATAATCATTCAGTCAAATATTTAATCCTTTATTCAAATAAAATATTCCTATCAGTATTTTGTTTGATATTTTTCATGTAAATAATGTTCAAATATATAAATACATAATATTTTTTTTTTCACGACATTCAATTTATTGTATTCGTTTGTTACTTGAACGAAGAAAAATGAATGACACATTCTTTCGATTTCGTTGACATATAGATTAAGATAATATAGAAAGCGAATACTCAATGAAAAAAAAAATATATATATATATAATGAATTTTGATCTATTCAAACACCACACGATGTTTTATCTTATTTGCTTTATGTATTATTTGAGATTAAATAAAATCAGGTTTTGATATTGATCATTCAGTTCTTTTTCTTCTGTTTTTAATTTTAGATATTATTTCTAATAAAAGAAAAAACACGGTAACTGCTAACCTTCTGTTTTTTTTTGGTTGATCTTCTCGCTAAATTTAATGAACCATTTTTTTTTTTTGTCTTAATCGAAAATATTAATTTATTTAAGTGTTATTTCTTTTATTTAAGTTCATCATTTGCAATGAACTATAATGATCAAACACTTAAACTTTCGAAAAAAAAAAAAGTCTCGCCTGATCGTTTTTTATTTCCTTGATTGCATGATTTTTTCACATGTCTATTAGAAGAGCACTTACGTTTTTTTGCTTTTTTTATAGTTGGTGTTCTATTTTAAGTAAAGAATTCTTTTGTGTCTAGACTTAATAGATATAACAATAATCTGTTAAAATTAAATTCATGATTTTTTTTTGTTCAAATGTTTACTTCATTTTATAACTCTTAGATAAGAGATCGGACAAATGGATTCATATTTTCTTTGTTTGTCCGGTATATTATGTATATAGGACTGGTATAATGACAACGACAATGTTTTGTTCATTTTTTTTTTCTTCTTTCGTTCTTTTTGTTTTTTTTTTTTTTTTTCTAGATTTAATTAAAAAATAATGTTCGGTTGACGACAGCAAGTAGTACTTGGTCGGAAGAATAAGAGAAGAAAAAAAAAAAATACTCAAGACAAGTAAAATAGGATACCTAGGAGATTTTTTTTTACAGCAAATATTAAGGAAAAAACTAGGAGAAACACTTGTTCTTTTCAAATTTTTTCATTTCCGTTGACAGATATATTTTATTGTATGTAAAGTAAATATGATTGTGTTTATTATTGATTTAGTCAAATTTGAAAATATTACTCTGAGTATTTATTTGATTTTCTACACATATAATAAAACGATAATTTTCTACTCTTTTCTGCTTACATACTAAAGAACAATCCTTGATTGGTGTTTTATGCACATAATTCTCAATCAAATAATGCGTGTTATAATTGAGTTTTTTTTCTTTGCATTATTTTTTTTTTTCTTACTTGGTTTCTTTTCTATAAGCAACATTGAAAACAAGCATTCCCATTAAAAAAAAAAAAATCATGCGCATTTCACATGTTAAATTTCTTTTCTATCTTGAGGTCTATCTTCTTCTTTCAGTCTTTTTTGTAGAGAATATTTGTTCTTTTTGTTGTAAAATTCTATAGGCAAGTAATTTTTCCTTTCAACTGAAGGGCATGTATCAAATTGAAATAATACTATATCAACCAATGCACATTACAATATGTCACGTCCAAAATCAAGGACATGACAACGTGCTACAGCTGTCGCATATCCCATTAGATCTATTTTATTCGTTTACACTATGCAATATTTAACTTATTTTTCTTAATATTAAAAGAGACAAATTTATGATAGATTTGTCTTTACATAAGTTTTTCTAATTGAATTGTCTTTGGCGTATTTTTTTTTTAGAATTATTTTGACTAATGCCGTTGTTCTTTCGTATTATACTCTTTCTTTTTTTTTTCATCTTTCTTTTTTATATATATATATATATATATATGTGTTTCTTTCTTCTACTTCTTCCTTTCCTAATGATGACTGTAAATATGTGGTGCCCATTATCACAGTAATATGACGAGTCATAGCAATATGTGCGTTGTTCAATATTGTTTTTTTCTTCCTCTTCCTTTGAAGATGCCAATGCTTTGGAGAAACATTTTCATAAGTTATTGCATAAATAGAAGAGCAATGCTACCATCAGTATACATTATAGTCTTTTTCTTTTTCTTTTTTATGTCGCATGCTTTTGTTGATTATGTTATAGATAGAATTATTCTTTTACTCTTGTTCTGTGCCAACAATTTAATACGATGGTAAAGAGCAACAATAAAAGAGAGAGAGAGAGAGAGAGAAAAGTAAAGTTGAGAGAAAGAGAAATGCAATGGATATGTAGACGTATGCTTTTGTAGTAGACCTCCGTAAGACTGATGATTATTAATGACTACTGCCGGCATAAATTCATAGCGGTAGTTTTACAGAAAAATGCAAAAAAAAAAGAAAAAAAAAGACTCCACTGTTGTTACCATCGAAAGAAAAAAAAGTAGGTAAGAAGAAAGAAAAAAAACTCCGAGATTCTTCGTCTTGCATTATTAGTCACATTTTTAGCTATGAAGCTTTTTATACATGATCCATCAATAGATTTTTCTCCCTGTTCTTTTTCGCTCGTGTTATTTTGCTGATATTATTCAGTCGAAATACTATAACAACAAAAATACCCTGAATAATCTCACATACACACACACATATATATACAACCATTACCTTTATTACGATTCACAATGCTGATTTTTTTTTCTTCCGTTCATTCTTATTTTAGATTGATATAATTGTTATCATAAATTTCAGACGACAACAACAACAACAATATTCATCATATTTATTTCAATGCCACAATTTCATAAACTTACACTGTTTGCTGGAGCTGGTATTGGTGCTTTTGCTGTGTTACTTCTTATTATTAGTATAGCTACACCTGCATGGCTTGATGATGGAAAAGGCAATACTGTTGGTCTTTTCCGAAGATGTTATGCAGCAAATAATGAAGTACTTAACGATACCGAAGGTTGTTTTGGAGATAATCGTGTTACTCAAGGTGGCTTGTCTGTTTTTGGTCTTTTACTTCTTATATTCAGTATTTTTGCAACAATCGCTGCAGCATTTACAGGAAATTCATTAATCTTATTGGTTTCGTTGGGTTTAATGTTTTTTGCATCTATGTTCGTTATGTCAGCTTATGCAACATGGGGAGTTTATTCACGTGATCCTAAATTATATATTCTTCATACTACCACCACATTAATAGATCAATATTCATCAATGGGTTATTCGTATAATTTATGTGTTGCTGCACATTTCTTTCTTTGGACGGCACTTACATTAGTTGCATTTGGTGTTGGACATTTTTGGGGTTCTGAACGAAATACTTCAGGTTAAATGAATTTCTATAAGATTTTCTGTCTTGTTGTCAATTGCAGACGTTTAAAAATAAATATTAAAATTAAAAAAACCAATACTTATTCTTTAGTTCATTTATTTGGTTATTCTTTATCTTTTTACTTAAAATAACTCAATGTCTGCTCGTGTTGTATGACTGTCATTAATTTTTTCTTTTTTCTTTTTTTTTTTGTCGTATATATACATGTATTGTGTCACTAATACAACAGTTTTGTTTTTTACATATTTCTCTAAACAAGTGACACTTTGTGATATATGTTAATGAGAATTAATTTGATGTGTTCTAATTGAAATGTTACATCGTTCGTCTTTGTTTTCTTTTCTTCTTTTTTTTTCTAATACATGTTACTCTTTTTTCTTCTTTATTATCAATTCATATGAATGAATGAACAATTTTGTTGCCTCGTGAATATGCAAAACAAGACAAATATATATATATATATAATTTCTTGATGATTATTCTTATGAAAGACATTTATTTTTTTTTTTCATAAAAGGTATGCAGAGATATCAAAGGTTGAGTATTTGTTGAATCTGATAAAATAAAATAATTTTAGTGTATTAAATGTCTCTGTGAATAATATGTCATAAAAAAAAAACGCTTGTGCTTTCGTCTCGTATGGTACAGGTAGATCTTAATGATATTTTTCTTTTTCTTTTTTTTTAAAAAAACAAAAAAGAATTATTATTTTCATATATAACAAAAAAACAACAATAATCAAGTTTTTTTTTACAATATTGTATTGTAAAGCTATATCAAAAACAAAATTAATACAGAATTTTTTACTCCACCTGTCATTTACAATTTTGGTCTGTTAAACGATATATACATGATGAAAATTGATTGACATAGAAAGCTTATACAGAGTAGAGTTTATTTATGTGAAATACAAAAATCATTATTCAAATAAAAGAAAAATTGGAACTATCGAGGGATTTTTTTATATAAATAATGTCAGAAGACAAAAAATGATTTATATAAGCTATTTTAGGCCAAAACAGATCATATTCACCTTTTATTTGTCTTTGATTATTTACAAGGATTGTTTTTCTAAATAAGTTTATTTTGACCAAGGCATATGTAAAAGTGTTGGTTCTTGCAACTGACTATTCAAAAAAAAGAAAAAGTAATTAGCGAATATCTTTCTAACCATAATAGAGAAAAATCTAAAAACTTCAGAATAGACTCTACGCCATGAATCACAATCTATGATGAAATTTTCAGCAAAATTGAATTCCAAAAATACTTCTTCTAAGCACTGTGTTTTTTTTTACAGATTCTATCAAGTCGTGAAACAAAAATTTTTGTAAGGTATTTAGCATTGATTTTTTTCAAGAAATTTAGAGTAACTTAACATACATGACATATATATAAAAATTCATTATCCTGAAATATGTGTATTTTTATTTTGCGAAACCACATTGTTAACAAATGATTTTACACATATATCAAATTCATCAAAATTTTAATTATTCTCTCGATAGAATTATTCTTATCAAATAAAATAAATTTAATTATTACAACAAGATTTACATCTAAACAGTGAAAATTTAATCATTTATCAAAAGTAATACTGACAACTTTCCATGAATAGATTTTTTTTTCTTTTTTAATAATTGTTATTAATATAAATCTAAATTTAAGTCAAGTCATATGTCAAATATAAATATAATTATAAATAAAAAAATTCAAATATGAACATCATTCAATATTTATTACTGATAAATGTTGAAATTTCAGCAATATTGATTTGTAAAAATCAAACTTTATTATTTTATACATTCATCTCTGATGAATTTCAAGAAAAAAAAATTTTGTGTGGCATTCAGAATTCAAATGTAGACACAATAAGATTAGGTATGTATCGAGAGCGAACCTTTTCGACTAATCACAACCTTGATTTTGATGTCGAACTGAGTTATCTATTAAAAATAAATGATGTATTGATCTATTTCTAATCGATTGAATCGATGACCAAGCACTCGTGTCCTACAGAAAATGATTCTTCTCAGTTCCCGCTTCTCATTTCCGTAATGTTTTCAGAATTTCTATTACCATTTCATTTTTCATATTAGAGAGAAAGTTCTCATAATCAGACAGTAGCTTCTGCAATAATGTCCAACTAGAAAAATTTCAACATTTTTTTATATCTTCTCAACATTTATGTTCCTCGTCCTAAGTAAAACCTCATTTATACTAAGACATATTATGTGAGTGTCGGTGTCAGTGTGGGCATAGCTATAGCTGTGGATGTGGATCTTTTACCAAATTGATTATCGAATAAAAATCTTAAAGAAAATGATCATAGTTTAATCTCAATTTGAATCTTCAATGAAGAAGCAACTAGCAAAACACATTATGAAACAATGATTATTTCAATTACTGCATGATTAGTCTATATTTGTAGAGATGATGTTAAGTTTTACAGTGATGTTTTGCTACAGAAGACGATATCAAAATTGGCAGCGCAGTTATTTTCGAGATAGTATTTAGAATATTCGTATATAGGGTGTCCGAAAAGTCCTTAGAGTTAGGAAAATTTTCATATCTCCTTTACAGCTCGACCAAACGAGCTCATTTTTTTAACAAAGATTGAGGCACGTTCACACTCCAAATCCATATGGACAAGAGTATTGAGAATCTTTGTTAAGTATCACTATTGACCTCAACAAGAAAATTTTACTGTTCCACAGAGAGGAAGAAAAACCATATACTTAACAAAGGTTCACACTAACTTTGTCAGCATGGATTTGGAGTGTGGATATGCCTCTATCCTGGTTAAAAATATCAGTTGGTTCGCTCAAGCTATAATGAAGAGAGTCAATTGTCTTTTCAATAAAGTGTCTTTTGCCCTATCCTGTGTAATGTTTGTTTTCCTAACTGTGAAACAGTAAAATTTTCTTGTTGAGGTCAATAGTGATACTTAACAAAGATTCTCAATACCCTTGTCCATATGAATTTGGAGTGTGAACATGCCTCAATCTTTGTTAGAAAAATGAGCTCGTTTAGTCCAACCATAATGGAGATATCCAAATTTTTGTAACTCTAAGGACTTTCCGGACACCCTATATATATGAACTTCCAAATTGTACCTGCTTAAAATTCAAAAAAAAAAACTTTCTTTTCATGTCAATTGTTGATGCTCTATAAATTGTAACATCATCAGAAAATTCTATATTTAGTCGTGCATTTTTCGGAACTTTGTCGAAAATTTTTCGAATATAAGACAATAGTGATAGATTTGAAAAATCAATATTTATGTATCCATGATTGATATTCTTCACTTTTTTTTGATTTTAGACCAATAAAAATCCAAATGAATTGAAAGTTATAATTCTACCGATCTATCCAGAATTAAATTCTGCATTTTTTTCATTTAAGTTAAAGCAAAAAAAATCGTGTTTTGTTTTTCAAAAAAACACTCGGATCAATCACGAATCATGAGCATATATAGATATTAAGAAAGATCTCGAAATAATCACTTATAATGTGTACAAACAGGACATGGTGCAATTTTGAAATTCACATATGTGCGTTTTTTGAATACTATTCTAAAGATAGTTGAGCCCTACAAATTTCAAATAGCAAACTTTGTACAGAATTAAGAGAAGGTCCACAATCAACAGAGGATGACCGTGGAAAAATTTTAGATTTTCAATCTGTCTATTTCATTCGAAAGCCTATAAAAAGTTATTATGAAAATCCAAATACCAGTCCATTCTGGTTTAGCCATAAAAAATGGAAAGATCCTGAATTTTTCAAATTTTTGATTCATACTCTAAACATCGATTTTTTCAATTCTGATCGTATTTTGCAATTTTCTCCTCCATCATTTGATAGTTCGAGGAGCGAAACATCTCAAATGATAGAGAACTTTTTTGCTCTAAAAAACACATACATTCTATTACTTTTAAAATATCTTTATGTATGAGAAAGGAGTCCTAAGACAGAGAAATAAGTATATAGGTTCGGTCATCAATTTTTAGTATCATAGACAAAACAATAGTCAAAGTAAGAGACTTCAACTTGAATTTTTTCTATGTTGTAGCTCTAATCATGATGCATATTTTAGTATATTTCTTTTTGAAAAATTTTACTAGGATGTTATAAAACTTTTCTTCACAAAAAAATCGATCATGCTTTGATTTCATATTCTATATGCAATTTTGATCTGATATTTTGCAAAATTTGATTGAAAAACTTCCTATTTGAGTTAAAACTAATAAGATATTCGAAATCAGCATTGAAAACTAAGCCAACTTATGTATGTTTCAAAGATTTTCATTAGCTTTCTTTTCTTTTTTTACAGAAAATTTTACCCGGATCTTCTTCTCAGGGTTCAGTCGAAAAAATGAATTTAATCAAAAAGACATATAGGCACGAGAAATCAAGTTCTGAGCTTGTAAAATGCTATTAGAACATAAAATACCACAGAATAAAACCATAAAAACAATGTTCTGATGAGATGCTTTTCTCGACAGAACTCTGAGGGAGGCAGAAGAAAATTGTAAAATATGACAAGAATCGATAAAGTCGATTTTTAGAGCATAAACCAAAATTTCCATTTTTTATTGCTAAGCTAGAATGGACTGATATTTGGGTTTTCATAATAACTTTGTATAAGCTTTCGAATGAAATCTAAAATTTTCCCACAGTCCACATGGTCGGTATTCTGACGGACCCTCTCTTAAATTATCTATCGAATGAGGTTTTTCTAAATTTTCCATCGTTAACATAAGATAACAAAAAAAATTATTACAAAATTGCCTCATTATGTCTGCACCACACGTTGTGAGTTTGTAGAGAAAGGCTTCGTTGCTTCATGCTGTATAGATTCTCAAAATCTGTTGCGTACCTAGAATTATATTAGATCAGGCACTGCTTTACGCGGTTTGAATTGTGGCGTAGCGCATACTGAAATCAACATCGTATAGAATAGAGTCAAATTTAATACAATGCTATATGTACCCAATAGAATCCGATAGTCATTATATCAATGAATAGAGCAAATTTTTCTCTTCAAATCTATATATATCCCTTTCTTTAGTTGCCTTTGTTCCATGTGTGAAAATAAAAAGGTTGCGTTGACATGTTCCTAAAGCTATTATTTGTTATTTAATATATTTCTAATTTAACTTGATATTATTTTTCTATTGAAAAATCGAATTAGATTTTGTTTTATATCTATAGAAAAGAAAAAGACCATGAACAGTTTTATAAAATTACATTGATACAAATAACAAAAAACAAAGTTATATTTTCACAATTAAGACTTATCCATCTTATCTATATTTATAATCTATATTATCTCAAACTCTTCAATGATATAATACAAAAATAGTGCGTCAATTTTTGTCATTTTTTTCTATCAACATGTTTTCCCTCTTTTCTCTCTCTCTCTCTCTCTTTCTCATTTGGCCACACCATCGTATCAACAACCATCACAAAAAATAGACAAAGCACAGATATGTCTATATCTGTGTGTGTGTGTGTGTGTGTGTGTGTGTGTGTGTGTGTATGTATAGCGTGACAGGAGCCTGATGCCGACACAAAGATAAGCGCAAGTCAGTTTCCCTTTTCATTTACAACGAAGAGATGTTCCTTTTGTGTCTTTTCGTATCACACTATAGAGCTCTTCTTATCTCGTTTATTTCTATTGCAACTCGGTTTTTTTTTGTTTGTTTCTTCATCAAATTCTCATTTGTCTTGATTTGTATAGTTTCTTTCGTTGTCTGTTTATCCTATCCTCGATTGCAGGTATCATTAGCATCTAGGAAGTAAATATGATATAATATCATCGTCTAATTGAATTTTACAGTTCTATATACAATTGTGTCATTTATATAGATATATATCATGCGAATTGATATATATATGGTGTAGAGTTATGTTGAGTAATGGGTATTGCAAATTGTTCACAAGAAAGAGAAAGACTTTCTTTCTTTTTTTTTTTTCTTCTTTCTCCTATTAGTTTCCTTATTGTTTTATGTGTTATCAGTCTTACGTTTGACTTGGTTGATTGGTCGAGCTCGTACGTCTTCATCAACTCATCAACTAGCAAAATGTCAACACACTCTCAAGCTCAGATACGGAGTAAAGAGGAAGAGCCAACCCATCATTCTTTATCACTTCTTCTATATTTGCAGTGGGCGAATAGACGTATATAATAATCAAGTATGTAATAATATCGACAAGACAAAAAAAAAATTCTATTTATTCAATTGTATGAAATAAAAGGGAAAGTATTTTCTTTTTTTTTTTTTTTTTTTTTTTTGAAATTTAAAGAAAGTCTTCTGTTACTAGTTTTTCCTTTTTTTTTTTCTTTCTTTATTTTTCCAAATACGATTGAATCTCTATTTTGTTGTCGTTTATTTCATCTAAGTTAACTTTCTAGAAAAAAAAAATTAGTATAATTACATTTTGATATGATTGTGCTATCTCATTGGCAGAAAAGAAAATAAGAGAAAAAAGAGAAAAATGCCAAACGACTGATGTCGATGCTCGTTTGCAAGTAAGGGAACGAATGATAACGATTGTCAAGTCATCCTATGTATAAGAGTGTGCGTATTTCCGCAAGCAAGCAAACAGAAAAGGAGATAAACAATCTATCAGATGACGATGATGAGTCGTCGTTGTTGATGATAGTGGGACGAACGAGCGAATAAGAGAAAAAAAAAAGAGAAAATCGACTGGCTCACATCGCGTGCCAATCGTCTTTTTTTACTGATTCTCTATGTATAAACGTGCTATCACCTATCATCTCTCTTTCTTTCTCTATCTCTCTCGCTCTCTCTCTCTCTCTTGCTCGCTCTGATTCTCTCTTCTTGTTTTGCTTTTGCTCAAGTTCTTCACACCATATATACTCAACAATAATTTTCTTGTCTATTCTTTTTTCTTTTCTTCTATGGACAACAATCCGTTGACACCGCGTGCTAGCAGTTTCAGTATCGCCTCACTGATTACATCAGATTGTTGCGATGATGAGAATAGTTTATATCATTCTATGACGAGTTCAATAGAAACAACTAATAATAATAATAATAATAATACTATTAATTGTAATCCTAATCCTTCTATTGAAAAGATTACTAACGATTATTATAATAATCATATACAACAAGATCTTCATCATTATCGTTCGGCAACATTAACTGAAACAAATAACGGACAGTATCAACATCAACAACAACAAGGTACAATTAAAGAAAATCGATCAACAAATCATAAACATCATCAACAACAAGTTACAAATCTTCAAAAAAGTTTAACAACAATTCGTAATATGGAAGGTTAGTTTAATTATCTAACATAAAAGAATAAAATGAAAATTTTTACATCTTAAATTATTTTGATTTTTTAGATTATATTCAATCAGCAACAGAAAAAATTAAATCAACATCCAATAATATGCTTGATATAAATAAATCTGATAATGAACATGGTACAGGTCAAAATGGTAATAATGAAATAAAAAAACCACTTCATCCAAAATTATCTAATATTAAAATGGTTATTGAATCAAAATCTTTATGGGATGAATTTGATAAACTTGGAACAGAAATGATTGTTACAAGATCAGGAAGGTAAAAAATACAAAATGTATTAGATGAGTGATAATTTCTTTAGTTAATTTGTTAGAGAAACCATGAAACAAGTCAAATGATTGTTCTTTTTTTTCTGTTATGTATATATGTCTGATGAAAAAATCATTAATATGAATATATATAGTGGAAATGAGTTTCATAAGTGTAATTAGGTATCTAACTCGTCGTAGCAATGATCATTGTTTGCATACAAATCTAATGTAAGAATAAAAATAAAAAAAAAGTCATATTGAATATCATTCGAGACAACAAACAGATAAGATTCATGCTAATGGCTCAATCGAGCGGTGTCTCTTGAGATCATCTCACACTATTCTAAAGAAAAGCACGTCGTTCTTGCGAACATGTGCTACTGATAGCTCGAAGAAATGCACATATCCTTATGACAGTAGATTATCAATCACGTCCAAGATAACAAGTCTTAACGACTTATGTTATTATTTTAGACGAATGTTTCCAACTTTACAAGTGAAAATTTATGGAATGGATCCAACAGCAACATATTTACTTATGGTAGATTTTATTCCATTAGATGATAAACGTTATCGTTATGCATTTTATAGGTAAAAAGAAATGACAAAAAAAAAAAAACATCAAGTTTTTAATTTTTATAAATAAAATAAATTCTTTTTTATTTTTTAGTTCAAGTTGGGTTGTTGCTGGTAAAGCTGATCCACATTGTCCAGGTCGTTTTCATGTTCATCCAGATTCACCACAAACAGGTGCATCATGGATGAAAAATGTTGTATCATTTGATAAACTTAAATTAACAAATAATTTACTTGATGAAAATGGACATGTAAGAAAAAAAAAAACAATAATAATTTTTAAAATCGTATTTTTTTTTTTTTGTTGTTATATAAAGATTATTCTTAATTCAATGCATCGTTATCAACCACGAGTTCATTGTGTTTATTCTCCATCATCAAAAGCTGATGAATTACTTGTTCAACAAACTCAAGCATTTCGTACATTTACATTTCCTGAAACAAAATTTATTGGTGTTACTGCTTATCAAAATCATCGTATAACACAATTAAAAATTGCATCAAATCCATTTGCTAAAGGTTTTAGAGATTGTGATCCTGAAGATTGGTATGACTATCTTTTTTGTTTTGTTTTGTTTTGTTTGAATAAAATTACAAAAAAACCAAACCATTATTTTTAGTGTTGCAGAAGTATTAAATCATTTAAATTCAAATCAACGTTTACTTCGTTCACATCCAAAATCAAATAATAATTCAACAATGACAACACAAACAAATATGCAAACAAATCCTTCAACAAATGTTACACAACAAACAACATCGAATGTATTTAATACAGCTGCTGCAATAACTTCTCGTTTTATCTCTGATCCTCAAGGTAAAAATGAATTATGAAAATAAATATTTCTTTTTTTTGCAAAATCTCTGTTTTCTTTTTTTTGTTTTAGATCCAACAGTTAATTTTATGTCACCAACAGCTTATTCATTAGTTAATCCTGATTTAGCAAGTTATGCTGCTGATGCATTTGTTTATTCTCAATTATCGGATTTAAATTATCGATCAGTTAATGAACCAACATCATCATCATCAAATAATCATCATACGACACGAATGAGTCCATATGCACGACAAACATTTTATCCAATGTATACACAACGTGATATTCATTCACCATCTCGTACAGCAGCTGATTATGCATAGAAGAAAACATTGTTTTTTTTCTTTTTCTCTTTTTTTTTGTTTTGATAAAGTCAATTTATTATATTATATATGAAATTAGTTTGTGTTGGTTTTCTTTTTCTTTTTCTTTTTTTTTTTTTTAGTTTGACTCAGACAAAAGTGCGTCTTCTTGTTGTGAGCCTTTGGTCAGATTATTCTTTTTTCTGCTTTGTATAAAAACAAACAAACAAAAAACATATACGAAATAGAAGAAAAAAAAACCGTTGTGTCGGGTTTTTTTTCTTAAAGAACAGCATGTATTGTAATTTTCATCTTCACTAAATAAAAATCGATTTTCTTTTTCTTCAATATCATCATAGCGGTATTTTATTCATTGATCTTCCCTCTTTTTTTTTCATTCTTCTTCTATCTATCTTGATGATAAGTAACTCTATGTGTTTATGTGATGGCTATCTGTCATGATTATTGTTGGAATATACACGCACATTGTGATATGTTTATATATTTATGTGTGTGTGTGTGTGTGTGAATACAAAATAGAGTTATACCAATTAGTTCTAAACAAATGAACATTCGATACTAATTGAAGTTTGATTATTTTTTTGTTTTATAAATAAACATTAGATATAGTTTAAAAAACAGTTGCCTTAGTTATATAAATGAAATAAATCATATTCAATTATAGATACTAGAGACTGTTTGTGGTATCTACCTTTTTTTTTTTAATTTGTTATTGTCTCCTATCATTCGAATGAAAAGACCAAAATATTGAGCGTACCTTCAAAAATACATGTTTTTTTTGTACTACTATTCATTTCAAAATATAATGTGCTCTACTGTTTTTTTGAATAAGTTTTGATAGAAACATTATAGAGACTTGTAGTTTCCATCTTTTCGATCTACGAGCAAGACCGACACTCTTAACTTGTTTCATTCGAGAGTTATACGACTTTTTCCTGAGACCCTCAATTAATGTGTGATCACTTGGAAAATCAGTTAGGCAGGGATAATTTATCATGCTAAATCGAATGGTGATATTTATTTTTGAATTTCGAATGATTTGACACTGTTATCTCAATACATCCGAAATGTCGATTCCTTTGTTACATAGAAGTTGATTGTGGAGTTTTAGAAATATTGCGATAACAGAATCAGATCATTTTGAATCTAAAAACAAATACCACCATTTCATTCAACATGGTGAATTATCTCTGTCTAGATGCTTTTTCGGATGATCACAAGTCAATTGACTAAAATGGGAGATCTCAGAAAAAGGTTTATCACTGTCGAACGGAACAAGTTAGGAATGTCGGCCTTATGTAAAGGGTATGTCAAAATTATAGACCTCCCTTTGTCATCGAATTTTTTCTCTGAAAACGAGCTGCTGAATCAAATGTAAGTAATGATTTCGATAGCTCTCGAAATTCTCTATCGATTGCACTATATTGGAAAATTTCAAAGATGACTTCACCAGGAGATTTTTTGAAAATGCGTGAGACACCATTTTTTGACTTTTGAACGATTTATCAGACATCGTTTCCAATGTATCCATCTGATAGAGCTGAAAATTCTGAGCAAAATGAGTGGTCGCACGACTCTCCACGATTTTCCGGTCAGAAGTTATAAGTATGTCAAAAGTCAGAAAAACCGCAAAAAGCATCAAAAAATGTGGAAAATCAGCTAAAAAAACGTTTTTTTTTAACTTTTGACATACTTATAACTTCTGACCGGAAAATCGTGGAGAGTCGTGCGACCACTCATTTTGCTCAGAATTTTCAGCTCTATCAGATGGATACATTGGAAACGATGTCTGATAAATCGTTCAAAAGTCAAAAAATGGTGTCTCACGCATTTTCAAAAAATCTCCTGGTGAAGTCATCTTTGAAATTTTCCAATATAGTGCAATCGATAGAGAACTTCGAGAGCTATCGAAATCACTACTTACATTTGATTCAGCAGCTCGTTTTCAGAGAAAAAATTCGATGACAAAGGGGGATCTATAATTTTGACATACCCTGTAGATTGAAAATGTGGAAATCGCAGATCTTTATGATGCTTCTATCAAAAGTTATTCAAAAAATAGTGAAGCACACTACATTTTGAAATGGATATTAGAATTTCTTTTGTAAAATCAACGGTACAATATTTTTCGAATCAAAAATAAGTAGGCATCCCAAACAGTATTCAATATCTGAGGAAAAAATTTCAGCTTGATCGAACGGAATATGTTAGAGAAACGGAGGTGATGTTTGTATCAGAACTTTTTTCTCCAGCCAAAGTAATCAAAAACTGACCGTATTAGAGGTTCATAGTCACCTATGCTCTCTCAGTACTTGTGGAATGAGAAATAACATTAGTTTTATCTAAAAAGTTGAAATTTTGGTTAGATATACATCTGATAAAAATTTCAGTATTCGACGTCAAGAAAAAGTATGAAAAATGTTGTTGACAATTTATTCTCAATTATTATGTGACACCCTTTATATAACCTATGGCGCAAACGTCTTGTTACCAAATATTCACTGATTTTTTGGGCACTACGAGACAAGTAGTTAGAGTTAGAGGCAGGTAGTTGAAATTATAATTTTTCTTTGTTTTCGAGAATATGTTTAGATTTTCCTTCTGGAGTAAGATTGAACAGCTATCAATAAATTTTATGAAAAAGTCCAAAATATTGTCTGTATAAAGCAAAAAAAAAAGCAGTTTTTGCGCAGTTCTTAGTTTACATGGTTTGTGTCCTGGAACAGTTACTGTAAAGCACTGAACTCTGTACAAAATGAAATATCACAATAAGTCAAATTTCAATTAAATAGAATTAGAAGTGATTTGGTTTGTCAAATATCACTTGATGTTGTACAAACAGTTATAATTGATGAAAATGAATGATGAGATATGGATAATAAATGATATGCTCGTTTCGAAAAAAAAGTTTGTTTTTTCTTTATTTTATTTTTATTTTTTGCTTTTGTTTTTTGTAAATTAGTTTTTAATATAGATACCAGAAGGTTCAATACAAGATGCATATTTACTGAAAGATGTTGTTGATCAAAATATAAAAAGATATTGAGATTTAATTATGAAATGTAATTGCAATTTGTTCGTTTGATTGTTAATTTAGACGAACCGAAAGTCCACGAATTGTTTTACTTGATTGTTCACTTGAATATAAAAAGGAGTGAAAATTAAACATCACTCGAATTTAGTAGTGAGCATCATTTTACATATGTATAAATGATTTATATTTTGTGAATCACGAAAAAATAAATCCACTGTCCCTCTTAGTAGGATAACTGCAATGTTCTATCATATGTTTTTCATTGTTCTAATAAAATAAGAACAAAAACAATGTATTATTTCGCTTGGACACGCACTATTCCCAATTACATGGGTGGCAGTCTAACTGATGAACAGTTTTCCAGTTATGAACTGGATCTGGTACAAGTCTGACATAGATGATGATTAGTCGTCATAGAACAAGGATCCATAGAGATTGGTAACAGAATACTGAATGTATATCTAATTCGACTGGTGTGTACTTAGTTTCATCGTAGTTTTGAAGATAATCGAGGTCATAGAAGACACAAAAACACCCTACACAAACACTACTGAGATTTGGAACTAACGAAAGTTCACTAGGCTTTTAACAATTTGTGTGTAACTTTGATATTGATTAGAGAGATTTGTATCAACTACATTCATGAGTACAAACATGAAAATACATTTTCATAACATTCGTCACAGTTCTTATATATGTATGCTACATTACGATTAAGACTAATACTTCGATATTATGGCATTAGAGTTACTTAATGCCAAGGTATTAGTATTAGGTTAGCTTGAGCTTGAACTCTAATACATGTAATGAACGTAACTTTTGTAGGGTTACGTGGATATGCTACCCAAAACTTTGCAGGTATACTTGGATATGTTACTGAAAGCATGTTGGTGCTACCTGCAGCATCTCAGCAGACGTGTCTAGTATGTCAGGAAGGGTCTCTAGCATATCGTAAGACATCTGTAGAATTTAGCGAGGTGGCTCTAGCATCTCAGGTGCTGCGGAATCACATAAACTACAAATTTTCAGTCTAAAAAGCTACAGGCAGCATGTCTAGGTAGTCCTCCAAAAGCTGCGTTGAGTACATGTGTTAGAATTAGCAATAATGCTAACCTAATGCCAACACCTTTACAAGAATTAACTTTAATACAAATAATCCTAATCCATTAGGTTCAATTGTTAAACCCAATACACAAGCTTCAGCATTATTCAAGTACCCATCCTAATACGAAAGCTCTAGTTTACATGCCGACGTCAAAAATGTATGGATCTACTGCACGGTATTTTGCTTTTCTCTATCTCTCAATCCATTTAGTCTGTACACATGTCGTTTCTTCTCAGTTGTACTTAACGTTGAAACTAAAATGGTACCTATAAAGACACATAGACATGATGATATGTACATACATATATCATATAATTTCAATTATTTTCAACATTGGAACTGAAATGAAATATGTGAAGGCATGTAGGATATCGTGCTCGCCATTTACACTATACCATTCATGCGACAATATCATTTTCTATCATCGCTCCTACGTTACGTCTCCCACATGTCTATTTCTTACCCTTGCACTCCTAACCTCGCAACCGTGCCTCGTTTCTGCGCAACGCTCTTAGCTTCCTATCCCTATCCGTCTAAACGAAGCCCGTGGAGTGGCTTTGTAGCACTGTCAAAGAGATTCAACGTTCTGTTAGTATGCACAGAAGTGCATGGAGAAGCTCAAGGTATACACGTATATCACTGTCATCGTTTCGTGCCTACGATACATGTGAATAGAAAAATTCGATCGAAAAAAGGTTCCTAGTGAACTGAAAAGGAGCGAACGAAATTTATTCTAGCAAGAGAAAAGACAATCAATTACAGTTTCTTTTTCATCAGTTCAATTTTTGTTTTCGATTCTACGATTTTCAGATGGTTTTGAGGCAGTGATTTTTGGCGGATATCAAGTGCTTGTTCATGGGATGAAAGTGCTTTCGAGTAGTCGCTCATTTTCTCATATATCTCTCCAATGCTGTTGTAGGAAGTAGCCAAGTCAGGATGATTCGGAGAAAGGGTTTGCTTGCGGATATCGAGTGCACATTCAATAAATGAAAGTGCTTTTAAATGCTCGCCCATGTTTTTATACGCCAAACCGATGTTCTCGTAGGAATAAGCCAAGTAGCGAGGGTTCGATGGAAGAGATTTTTGGCAAATATCATGTGCTATTTCGTGCGACGAAAGTGCTTTTGAGTACTCGCCCATGTTACCATATACATTACCGATGTTGTTGTAGAGAACAGCGAAGTTGGAATGATTCGAAGGGAGAAATTTCTTCTGGATATCAAGTGCTATTTCGTGCAATGAAAGTGCTTCCGAGTACTTGCCCATGCTATTATACACTTTAGCAATGTTGCCATAGGAAGAAGCCAAGTCGGGATGGTTCGGAGTAAGAGATGTCATCTTGATATCGAGTGCTTCTTTGTAAAATGAAAGTGCTTTCGAATATTCGCCCATGTTATAATATACCAAACCGATGTCTTCGTGGGAAGAAGCCAAGTCGAGATGGTTTGGAGGGAGAGATTTTATCTTGATATCAAGTGCTTTCTGGTGCGATGAAAGTGCTTTCGAGTACTCGCCCATCTTATTATACACCGTACCAATGTTGTTATAGGAAGAAGCCAAATCAAGATGGTTCGGAGTGAGAGATTGTTTCCTGATATCAAGTGCTTTTTCATACGATGAAAGTGCTTTCGAGTAATCGCTCATCGAATTATACACCGTACCGATGTTGTTGTAGGAGGAAGCCAAGTTGGGATGGTTCGCAGGAAGAAATTTTTTCTGGATATCAAGTGCTTCTTCGTGCGATGAAAGTGCTTTCGAGTACTCGCCCATCTTATTATACACCGTACCGATGTTGTTATAGGAAGAAGCCAAATCGAGATGGTTCGAAGTGCGAGATTTCTTCTTGATATCGAGTGCTTTTTCGTACGATGTAAGTGCTTTCGAGTACTCGCCCATGTTATTATACACCACACCAATGTTATTGTAAGAAGCAGCCAAGCCGAGATGGATCGGAGGACGGATTTTTTCGTAGATACCAAGTGCTGCTTCGTAAAATGAAAGTGCTTTTGAGTACTCACGCATGTTATCATACACCCGACCAAGTTGAGAATTGTAATGTGCTCGATCGTTATCGAAAGATGCCTTTTCGAGGAGGATTTGATACAGCTGTTCTGCTTTTGCAGACTCTCCTACTTTGATAAGTATTTCACCCAGTTGAGACCATCCTTTTGACGACGAGTTAAGCTCTTCACGTATGCATGCCATGAGTGTGTTGAATTTATTGTCTTGGTTACTCGTGAGAGTTAGATTAACTTGCCATAAGCGATCAGTCTGCTTGTCTTCTATGTGTTCAATTTGATCGATGCGAAAGATTGTGTGTGTCGAGAAAAGAATTTCTTCCTCCTGACCTTTATAGTAGCCAACATTTTTGACGTTGACGAAAGGTATTGATGATGTTGCGCTGACTTTCGGATCGATAGTCATAACAAACAGTATGCCAACCAAATTAGGATCGTATGCTGCCGGACGTGCAAATTTTTCCAGTGAAATTTTGCGATTGCGGCTTGTTGAAAGGAAATTGTTAAAAGACATCAGGCCTCCTTTTGTTTGTTTCATATTTTCAAAGTCTTGTATTGATAAACCTTGACCTCGAAATACTTGAAATGTGGTTTTCAGTATTTTCTTCGTGGACTGTTGTTCGCGATGTAATTCGTCAATATGTCGATGTAAGTCTCGAATAAAGAAACCCATTTTGAGTATAATATCAACATCGAGTAATCGCAAACCACGGTTAAGCATCGAGTAAAGAAAATATGGAGCTGTGTACCACCAAATGGGTTTATGACGACGATATTCTTGTTCGACCATCTCGATCTCGTCTGTAGCAATATCATCTTGAAGACGACAGTAATCAATGAGTTCTTTGAGGGATTTAGTGTTGTCGTCCTCAATTTCCAAAAGGACTTCTTTGAACAATTGTGTATACATAAACGATACACCAATGTCACGAAAACTAATTGAGATCATAGCTTGATCACATCGTTCACGATCGATTTGTAATGCTTCACAAATCGAATCAATACCAGTATATACGCCCTTAACCTTGGACATATTTTTAGCCCATTGTTCATGGATCAATCGATTGCCACAAAACACATAAATGGAATCTAATTGTGGCCATGCATTGATTTTCGGTACAATTTGTTCCCCGAGTGAGCCAGAAATAATCAAAAATATTTTTTCTTCTTCTAATTCCTTCATAAATTGGATGCATTCTTCAGCATCAGTAAATGTGGTAATTGATACCACAAGATGCCGCAGACGTGTTAGTGAATTTTTGAAGTCTTGTTTCGACTCATCAATACGAGCATCGAGCCAGACGAGAAGAAAGTTTTGTACAATTCGACGAATACGCTGAGGTAGCACAGCTGCACTGCTGGTATTGATAGCTGCTTGTCCACTAGCAGCATTTGTTGTCGATTTGTGGTTGCCCATGATGGATGAGTGAATGAATGCAACAAGCAAAATTTCGCCGCCTTATATATATATATATATTGTTGTTTTCTTTCTTCTGTTGACACTTTTTTTTTGGTCAGTCACTCTAGGAGTGTGTGTCAGTTTTGTTTCTTACTTTTGGGCGCCTCTTATATTTCGTTGATTTCAAGAATGTTGACGAAGCGACAACGAAATCTCTGTGCATCAAGTAAGAAAGAGATAACAAAAATGAAAACAAGTGAAATGCATCGTCATACAAAGAAAAGAAAAATAAAAACTCATAAATAGAAAAAGACGGCTTTTGTTCTCATGGTTGTCAAGCTGTTTTCAAAGATAGTAAGGTATGTGCATGCAGCAAGCAGGTAGATAAGGAGGAGGATGAGAAGGTTACAACACGCACGTGTTTTATCTGTTAGACTTGTTGGAATTAACAGGGATCAAAACCGAACTGCGTAAAAAACGAAAGACATTATTTATTAGTTGATTCATTATATTGTAGAATATCATCAAATACATGATCGAACAATTTATTGCAGAGCAATTCGTTACGGGTGTATGGGTGTGGATGTAGATGTCTGCATGTTGGTCAGGGAACATAAAAGATTCGCAGTTACACCCACACCCATAATACATACATTTCTATATGTATGCGAATACATAAGAGAACGTAGATATGAAAAGTTAATGAGTTTGAAAACAAAAAGATTATTTAATTATTGATTGTTAATGACTTTTTTATATTATTTGATGATGATGATGATAAAAAACTAAGAACATAAGTGTGGGCGGGTGTGATGATTGATTTCACTCGCATTCGCACACCCACTGTTTTATTCATCCAGAGGACCGCGGGAATGATATCCTCCCGAAGTTTGTTTTGATCCTTTTGTAGTTTGTGGTCACTGTACCATATACAAAGTGTCTGTGTTCCCAAAAAATACATGTTCGCTCTCTCCGAAAAATAACTTAATTTTTACATTACATACATAATGTATCTGTGCGTTATAAATATAAATAACTTTTGGTATTTTTCTTTCTTTTTGATACAAGTTATCTTATTCTATATTAAATATAATTCTGAATCACTATAATTGATAATATTAAGATCAAACTGTAAAATCATTGGAAAGGATCGGGTTGAGAAGGTACCCAAATAAGAGTCATTGAATAGAACTGACTCGGGAGTAAATCCAATAGAAGATAAGTGAGCAATAAAACAGTACAATCCTACAAATAATAATATAAACACATGCATTATAAATCACGATTTTTTCTTCTAAAGTTTGTCTTCATTTATTCTCATTTTCATCGAATAAATGATCTTATGAAAATTATGTACGTATATCAATGAACAAGTATTAAATTATAATAACTGACAAATACTTTCAACTATAATCTACATCATTATTTTATTAAAGAAAAAAAACACACACACAAAAGAATTTAAAAAAAAAAACTACTTTAAAAAATTCTATTTATCACACAGTAAGTTCAGCTATAGAAACAAGACATTTGGCTCGTTTATTCATTTCATTAACAAACATATCATAAGGCATAATAGTTTGTATTAAATAATTTTGTTCATCATTTCCTACAAAACGATTTAAAGAATATTCAATAGGTGAAGCTATTTTCCATGAACGTAAACATGGATAATGTTCACCAATAAATGTTGCAGCAGCTAATTGTGTTGTTAAAGAATTTGGTCCACGTACACTTAAACATTTTAATGTTGTTAAACGTTGACAACAAGCTATTAATTCTAAATAATCATTTGATGAAAAACGATTATAATCAAGTTCTAATACAACAAGACGTTTTTGTTTCATTAAAACAAGTAATAATGTACGCATAAAACGATTTAAACGATTTGTACCTAAATCTAAATGTAAAAATTGATGATGTGTACTCATTTGACATAAACTAATTAAATCATTTTCACATAATGAACAAAAATCAAGATTTAATACATCTAATGAATGTTCAATTGAATTTAATATATATTCAAGACGATTTGTTACTGGTGAACCACTTAATGAAAGATTTTTTAAATATTTTAATTGTGATAAAACATTACAAAACTGTTCTAAATCATCATGATTAAGACGAAAATCAATAAAATTACATGATAAATCTAATGTATGTAATTTTGTTAAAGTTGGTAAACGTGGAAGAAAATATTTTAAATTTTGTCGTGTTAATACATTATATGGAACACGAAGTGTATGAACAAACTAAGAAAAAATTTTTATTTAATAAATTAAAAAACAAATAATTAATGATTTACTCGTTTATCAACATGATCAAGAAAACTACTAACAAGTGCTAAACCAATACAACGCATATCAATTGTACATATTTGTAATTGAATATTTGGAGTTGATGAACGAAGAGCCGATAGAAGTTCAACATATGTACGATAATCTTGAATAATACAATCAAAACGAATAATAATTATATCATCTGGATATGAACTTGTTTTAATAAGATCATCATTATTGTCATTTGAATTTACTGGTTGAATATCTATATATAAACAAATTGTATAGAAATTTTTTTTCTTTCATTTAAATTCTATTTCTTTTTATATAGAAAATCTCACATTATGTTATTCGAAGACAAATATTTACGACTCTTCCTCATAGCAATGAATGACTCACACCCACTCATAAACTCATGAGCTTGTAAAATCGTCTTATGTTCTGAGAAAATAGTTTTACATCACAATAAGCCAACAATTTTGGTTTGTCAATAATGCATTGATTTACTACAGTTATCATATGATCAACATAAAAAACATGAACTAATCAAGTTATGACTATGGAAAATAATCCATATCAATTTTTCTGAGCTTATCGAGATATATCATAGTGCGCTGAGACGTGCTATAGATATAGAAAAAAGGAACAAGGCAAACAGAAAAAAAAATTAGATGGATTGTTTCCCTGGCGACCGATCGATTATCCTTGGAAAATAATTGTAGTATGCTTAACCGTTTGAGTCTGGAATTATTTTTATATAATAAAAAGGATGGAGGACAATTAATAGACAAAAATTTCTTTTTATTTGAAACACCGATTATATTAAACTAAACGAAAGAGCTCGGTGAGTTGAGTATTTTTTGTGACAAAACTTGATCTTTTAAATGAAACCATGAAGAGTTCTGAGTGTGGCAACGACTAAAATTTTACAAGTTAATTTACCTAGAACTCTTCATAATTTCTTTTAAAAGACCAAATTTCATCACAAAAAGTGCTCAACTCACCGAGCTCTTTCGTTTTGTATAACATAGTTGGGATTTTGAATCAAAAAATTTTTGTCTATCAACCGTCTCCCGTGCTTTTTACTATATAAAAATAATCCCGTACTAAAAGAGTTAAGGGACAATCAATAAGTATAGAGAATCTTAACGCAAAAATATCCTAAACACAAATCTCCATGCAATTCATATCATTAAATAATCAACAGACCGTAATTTTTAAAGTTATCCAAGCTTCGAAATCTCAGGACGCGAATTCACGTCGCCCAGATGCAAAGGATTAAAAGGTTAAGCAAAAGTAATTAGAAAAAAAAATGTTCATTCAATATCCAACCTCTTAAAAAAGTCTCTAGAAATTCTGATTTAGGAGCTACGAATCGAAATGTTAGAGATGCAAAAATTGACCCTTTTTGCAACAATAGTCTCCTTTATTCCATACGTTTTTTCGCATAGAATTACAGACGAGATTGTTGTCTATACAAAGCGATATAAGAATGAATAGTTTTAGAATCATCATTCAAGAATGATCAAGCTTATTTTTCATAGAAATTGAGAAAATTATTTAAATTGATACGATGTTTCTTATCTTGAAAGATTCACTATTAACAAATGATTTTCAGCAACCTTATCATTAGTATGTAGTTTTATAGAGAAAATATTTGTTCTTTCTTTTCCAGTATTTGAAATAATTGTTTCTTCGTCTTTGAGTAATTTTTGAATCTATATTCAAAAAGAACACAAAATAGGCATGGTTCCTTCGAAAGTTGGTCTATGCTAACTTTTTTCGGTTTTGACTGAATGTAGTGCTATCTGAAACTTAAGAGTTTTAGACAATGCTCTTTCTTTTGTCTAGCGGATATTTTTGTCCAAAATGCTCGTAGATAGGTTTTCTAGAAAACTTTGGTTTTTAGACCAATGATCGCAAAAGTTTTTTGTTTTAACAGTCTATAATGATAGAGCAATCAATTCTTCACAAAATGAGATGTCGCCGAGCTCTCTACAACATTTTTTGATCGAGTTACATCAATTTTGGTGAAGGGCCAAAGCTGTTTTTCCTGCTATTTCCTATGAGAAAAAATGGCTTTCGCCTTTCACTAAAATTGATGTAACTCGACCAAAAAACATCTTAGAGAGCTCGGAGACATCTCATTCTGTGGAGAATTGGTTGCTCTATCATTGTGGACTGTTAAAACAAAAAACTTTTCCAGAAAGCCTACTTCCGAGCATTTTGGACAAAAGAAAGAGCACGGTCTAAAATCCTTACGTTCCAGATAACGTCAAAATTAAATGTACCCTTATCGAGTTAAATTTTTGATGGAACACGCCTATTCTGATACTAATCCAACTTTTTTCAAATTTCTATGGTCTATTACTCCTGTAAGAAGCTCAAAAATGAATGAACAATTTTATCTAATTACTTTTCAATCACTGATTAGTATAATGTGAGTTTCACATTTTATTCACAATAAGTTCATGATAGGAAATTTTAATGTTTTACCTATACTAGTATTCACTCCATTATCATTACTATTCTCATCATCAGATTTTAGAACAGGTAATAAATGTTGATGTTGTTGATGATAAATATCAATTAATTGATTACGTTTTGTTTCTTTTTCAGCTAAACGACAATGTGTAGATATATATCTTAATATTAATTCAACAACAGGAAAATTTGTCACATCAAGTATACGTAAATTTGATAATTTCTTTTTATTTATTTGTGTTTGTTGTTGTTGTTGTTGTTGTTGTTGTCGTATTGAATCAATAAAACGTGGAATTAAAATAACTGAATATTTAATAGCTTGTTTTGTTCTTTGTAATGCTGTTTTTTCACATAATAACATTTTTAATGATGTTAATTTTTTTTTAACAAAATTTTCTAAACGAAATATTCGATATGGCCATCGTGATATTAATATATTTATACATGTATCATCTCGTGTAGAATTTAATGCCGAATAAAATAATGGATAAAATAATTCTTTTGGTATTATATCACATGCATATTCAGTTAAATATTCATTTTGTACAATTAATGAACAACATAAATCACTTAGTTTTAATATTTTAGTTTTATTGTCATACACATTATTATCATTATTATTATTATCTTCATCATCATTATAATTTATTTCAAAAGAAACTCCATTACGAAAAAATAAATATGAAAAATCATTCGAAATTGAGTTTGATTGTTCTTGAGACATTTCGATTTTATAATTCCATTTAAATATAAATACTAGGAATATGTATATATGCGTTCATAGGAATATGAATCCAAAAAAAAAAGAAATGATCCATAGTTTGTTCTATGAATTTCTATTCGTCGATAACGATTGGTGAGAGGACAGGAAATCATTTGAATGGCTACGAATAGACTGTTGTTTAGAAATAGATATGAAAATATTTTGCAATATGAATTTATAGTTGTGTTTCGATACCAGTTGAAAAAAAAAAATTTAATCAATCGATATATTATGGTTCTATCGTTATGTACGTATAAATATATATATTCAGTGTATGTACAAAAAGTGAAGTTTCTATGCAAGTAAATGAGATAATGTTTAACTCTTTTATTAAAATCAAGGTCTGTACTAAACACTACGAATAATAAAAATATTGTAGATCTTCAATTTTGTAGGATTACTTTTTTTTAAATATTAATATCTACATCAGAATTAACGAAGGATAGAGATGTAAGCTGAATAATTTGACAACGGTAACAGCTAGTAATCGGGTGAAATAGGAGAACTTCGGGCATCTTGTTATCTGATATTATATAAGATAGAATTATTTTAAAACCTATCATTTTCATAAAACATTCAAAACAAAATCTGCATTTGACATGTGCTTCTTATCTATTTTTCCAAGGCACGATTCAGATGATAATTTTTGCTCGCATCTCAATATCGAGCAAACAAAATCACATAGATATTCAATTGAATTCTGTTAATTTTTAGAAAAGTTTTTATTTTAGACAGAGTTCTTCTCTTTCGATTGCTGAAAATCGCAAGTCGGCGGCTGTTACTGTTGCCTAATTATTGAGATTACATTTGTGTCTCGTGCGAGCATTAGTGATAGAACAAGTTCGATTTTTTAACGAAAAATGTCATATATAAAAATAAGACATTTCAAAATTAGTAATCAGCGAAAGAAAATTTCAAACATCGAAACGATAATCTTGTATGTTAATAAACAAAAATTCTTTTTGGAAAAATTTGATTTCCGACATCGATTAAGATATATTAATATCTAATTTTTAACACCAATGATATTAGTTTGAAATTGAATGAATCCTTTTATATACATCCATTTTTATTTAATCTATTTAGTTCGATTCATGCATTAAATATTATTATGCAAATGATTTCCCTAGAATATCAAATATTATTTATTCATTTTCAAGTAGTTTTTCTTAGTTCTCGGTTTTCTTTTTTGTGTAAGTATAATAAACAAATCCTATAGTAATTAATATTTTAATTATGTAAATCATAGGATTTATACGAAATGAATAACGCTTATTCATTAAAGAAGATTTTTCCTCTTCGAACATAATCGATTAGTTTTTCCGAATTTTATTGTTATTGTACAATATGTCTATGCTTATTTACCACCCTCTCCCGAAGTTCGAGATTATTACTTCGAAAGAGAAAATCTGGATAAAATAATGATACATGCTTTAAATAATCTTAGTTTTAAAGAAAATTTTCATCAGATATTTTATTGTAATTTAGTGATGTTTTTATTTCACTTGTACGTGCTATTCGGAATCAATATATATTTTAACATGTGAACAAATATTTGAAGAAAAAAAAAACATTTAAGAACAATTCATGATAAACTTATCAAATTCTATAATGGTTCATTGGTTTTTTTATTTCTATTAAATTATGGGTGCGGTACGTTTAATGTGTATTCTCTATTCAAATGAAACTCGTATGTCAATGAAGAAAAAAAAAAGAAAAAGGTGATTATATACTTGTAAATAAATTAGAAAAAAAAAAACTGTAAGTTTTGTAACGACTTTATAAACTCGAATTGAATCGATTAAATATCATCGTCATCTTCATGATTGATTTCTATGATAATTGTGTACGTCAAACTTTTTGATATTGTCATACATATAATCATCTAAGTTCAATTCAGATGTATATGAAGATGAAGAAAAATTTATTATAACAAATAATTTATCATTTAGATAATATGAGGTATGTGAGAATTTACACTTTCAGATATTTTTTCGCTTAAACAAATATATATGTTTTTTTTTTTTAATTTTCTTTCGATAAGATTATACATATACGTCGCATCGAATTTATATTGCGAAAGAAAGACAATATAACAAATAAACTAGATCGTTCTTTTTTTTTTACGAGGAGAAACTTTGTCAAGTGATAGAAAAAAAAAACTTTTCAATCGAGATTTGTATCATTAGGTAAAGTCTACTAAGACTAGACAAAATTTATAATGATTCATGTTCACATATCATCATTTCAATCTAAAATTGAGATTGAAATGACATAATTGCATTTGACCAAAAAAAAAATCAGTCATGACTCGAAAATAAAGCAACAAGGAGATGAATTATTTATCGGGTTTGTCTAGTCTTAGTAGACTCTACCTAATAATGCAAGTCTCATGTAAAAAGTTTTTTATCACATGGAAAGATTTCCTCATGTTTCTTTCATTGCAATCTAATATCTCATGATGGAAGGTTCCTCAAATGATTAATCACTTTTGAGTTGATAGCATGTACGTTATGAATATCTCGAAAAGAATTCGAAACAATAGCTTCCTATTGCTGCCGATATATTACATTCTAAAGATATTTTGTGGTCCATCTCAGAGACACCAGAAAAATTGATTTTTGAATTTTAACTTGAACCTTTTGCATAGGAACAAGTCTTAACAAGAATAATTTATTACGAAAATTTTAGATACTTTCTTTGTTCCTATCTCAAGATATAGTCATAGTAAAAGTGCATCTTCTACATCGCTCATATACACTCACAGATTCAGGGCAGAAATAGATCAAATGGCTTGATACTTTCACGAATGCATCCATTCTCGTTAAGGTTTGTTTCTATGCAAAGTTTCAAGTCGAAATTCCAAAATCAGTTTTCTTGGTGTCTCTGAGGAATAGAGCACATCGAGTCCGATAGGTTCTACTAAGAGGAACCATGGCATTATATTGTAAGAATGCAATATGTCAGCAGCAATAAGCTATGAACCTCAACTCTTTTCGGGATACTTATAACTCATTAAGAGTACATCATGCTTTCGATTCAAAAAGTGATTAATTAGTTAAGGAGCTTCCCTCGTCAGTAGAAGTCTTGGTGAGTGTTAATTTTTCAGATAGATTTTGCATTGTATGTCATATTCTAATATAAAAAAAGACTGACTGTTGATATCTTTGTCAGATGGAGGAATTCTCCTTCTAATGAGTTTTGATCTTAGTCCGCATTCTATATAAATAATATCAATATCGAATTGACTATGATTAATTTTTGAAATTATTAGTTTAGTTTTCAGAATAATCGAATCTACAATATCACTTTAGAGATTTTAATATACCTGCTTCACTTTTTCCATGCACTAGTCGAATGCCTATTTTCCATGATATATATATATGAATGAAATTGAATTTCTGAAAGATGAAAACAGAATTTTCTATTTATTAATGTATATAAAATCGAATGCATGTTTTTTTCTCATTATTCTTCTAGCTTGTGCATTCTTCGCTTTCGCGTTTCGTTACGAATTAAAATACGCACGTATATATTTTCGCTTCTTATTCTCATTCATCTCACAGTTTGTTGCGTATTTGATCTATGCTCGAATCGATGACGAACACAATATGACGAATAATTATGCGCCATTGACGTTGAAACGATTGATTTATCTGAAAGAATTCGTTGTATTTATTCTTATTATAGAACACAAATAAAAACTGTGTATCTGTTAAATTATTTATTTTCTATTTTTTTTTTTGTTGATGTATATACGTATTTTGTATGTCTTTTTTTTTTCGCTGTTATTATTGTATTGTGATCTTTCTTCTAATCATTTCGATATTAATCGTTTTCACTAATGTAAACATAGGAAAATCGAAGATGAAGATAATTTCATTGCGTTTATATTTTGTTTTTTTCGTTAAAATTTTGTAAAGGAAAATTTATATATTTAATTAAAATAATTATACTTTTTCTTTTTCTTTTTTTTCTTTTTAAATGCAGATACGAACATATACAATGAGTGGATCAGTTAAAGTAGTAAAAACAAAATTATTTATTGGTAATCTTGATCCAGCAACACAACCAGGTATAATAATAATTAAATATATTATTTTAATGAATTATTTATTTAGGTGAATTAAATGAATTATTTTCATCATTTGGTAATGTACTTGAAGCATCAGTGATTAAAGATTATGGATTTATTGTAAGATTATAAATAATTTATAATATTATTTTGATATATATGTTGAATATTGATTAGCATTATGGTTCAATAGAAGAAGCTGAAAAAGCAGTACTTGCATTGAATAATAAAGAATTTCATGGTAAACGATTACGTGTTGAAGTAAGTGATATTGTTTAGTTTTTTTTTTTGTATTTTTCAATGAAATCATTCTTCATATTAGCTTTCAACGAGTACAGTTCGACATCGACCAGGTCAACCAGAACCTACTAGTGCTTTACGACAGTATGATTATTTTCATATTCGAATATAAAATAAATAGGATAATGTTTTTTTTGTTTTTTTTTTCATCTAGTTCTCGTACGCGTACTGGAACTAAAGGTAATAGTAATGGTGTACCTCGATATAGTTCAGGTGCATCAGTTGGTAGTGTTGGTCCAATACGTCATAATAGTTCAGCTTGGGTTCGTAATACTATTCGTCCTTATGATAGTATTCCAGTTGATCATGGTATTTATGATCGAACACGTTCTTATAATGTTCGATCAGATTCTCATCGTTATTATGAAGATGGACGTGATAATGGTTATAGTACTGGATATGATGTACAAGGTTATGGTAGTCATGTTGCTAGTGGACAAACAGAAGTACATCATTATCGTGATTTACCATCACATACACGTTTAGATAGTTATGGTCCAAATCGGTAAGAAAATTTGTCTTTTTTTGTTTTCAAGATATTTTGTTTTTCTTTTCTTATTCTATAGACCTTATGATCGTCATCTAAGTACAGCAGCTGTTGATCCATATTATGGTAGTGCAGTATCTCAAGGAGTACCGCCAGCAGGAGATCCTTATCATAATTATGATCCTTATGAAAAATATTATGCTAGTCGACCACGTGATCCAGAATTTCCCGATCAACGGTTAGTATTTATTTTATTTTTTGCAAAAAAAAAAAAAAAACATCAGTGTTTTTTCTTTTTCTAGTGATTATAATCTTTATTCAAATTATCGTAATGATCCATATGGAACAGCTAATAATCAAGGAGCAATTCGACATGATCTACCGATTGGTTTACAACAACAATCACAAGGAATTTATCCATCATCTCATCGACAACATCAATCATATTCAAGTGGACCATATAATGTTGCTCAATATTATGGTGCTCAACAACGTTAATCTCTAATCATAAGACTAGATTATTTTAGTGTGTGTGTATATATACACTGTTTGTCATTGTTTTGTTTCTTATGTGTATTGAAAAACAAAAAAAGAAAAAAGGAGAAAAGAAACCTTTAGTTTGTACAAAATGTTCTCTTTAACTCATATTATTTTTTTTCCTTCTTGTTTATGTTAGATGATGGATAATAATCGATTTAAGATACAAATTTTATTAATTGATATTAATGAACAAAAAATTTATCCGAAATTTATTACAGTAAGTTTAAATAAGATTAAAAACATGATTATTTTTCTTCTATAGCCTTTAGTTCATCAATTAAATCCAAATAATGAATATGTTAATGTCGATATTTCATATGAAAATGATCAATTAATTATTCAACGTAATGATAAATCAATAATTTTATTTCGAGTATGTTTTATTTTTTTTTCTATCATTTGATATTTAAAATAAATTTTTTTTTTTTATTGATTAGCGTCCATCATATTGTCCATTTACTAATCTTTATCTACAAAATAATTCATCAACTATTTCTGATAATCCATTGAATTCAATTGCAGTTGGAATAGTTGTACTATATGAATCTCATGATCAACATATTCTTATAACAAGACGTGCAAGTCATATGCGAACATTTCCATCATGTTGGGTATGTCCTGGTGGTGGAATTGAGCAAGGCGAAACAGTAAATATTTCTTATTGTTTTGTTTTTTATGCAAAATTAAATAGATATAATGTAGTTAATACAAGCAGGTATTCGTGAATTACATGAAGAAGTAGGTATTGAAGTAAATAAAAATGAACTTGAAACATCACGAACATTAGCTTTATGGGAGGTAAAAATAAGAATTTATCTTTTTGTTGTTTTTTTATATTAATAAAATTGTTTCTTTTTTAGTCATCATTTCCAGTTGCTCTTGATCATGGTTTACCACGTCGTCATCATATTGTTATTTATTTACATATACGATCATCAAGAACAAGTAATGAAATATCGGTTAGAATTGATCCTAATGAAGTTGATGCTTATACATGGCTTTCATATGAACAAATAGGAAATATTTGTAAACGAACAAATGTATTAGAAAATTTAGTCATGTTTCATGCACATATTCATCCAACAGGCATGTGTGAATTACCATTTGATTTACTTACAACAGCTGATTATAATCAAAAAGAAAATTTAACTAATGGTACACGTTTTGCACTTGAGCAATTGTATATTTTAAAATCATAAAACAAAAAAAAGAATGAAAATTATTTTTATATAAAGACTATTTTTGCGTACACTTTCTATTATTGAATACAGATGAGTTTATGAATGACATCAATTAGTGGTGTGTTGATGACAAAGATTACAATTGATTGACATACGAACAACATTAACCATTATTCATCTTATCACTTCCTTGTTTATCATTAGATACATGTTGATCTTCATGCTCGATATATATATTTCTATATAATATCTAAAATAAGTTGTCTTCTCTTAAGATCAATAATCTTCCATTAGAGACTTTACCTATGTAAGAAAAATTATCCTATACATTTTATATATTTCGATATGAATGTACGTACATTGTCGATATATATATGTATATTTAATATTCATTCCATTGTAACAACGCGTTGTTTTTTTTAGATTAATATCTGATAAAATTTTTTTTTCTATTTTTGTTATTACTTAACATTTTTTTGTTCCAACGATGTCATCATTCTCAGGCGAGTAAGATGTAGTTTACATTATTTATTATAACGATTAGCTAACAATGATTTATTCGTTTTTTTTTAGTTTTCTTATGAACCAAGTTCCTTGGTTTAGTGAAAAAAATGTTATAGCTGGCCTTTTGGCTGGATTTTTTGGAGGTAAAAAAATCAAAGAAAGAAGATATATGATATTAATTATAATATGTTCATTTAAGGTTTAGCACTTGGTTGGCTATTTAGCTCATCTGTATTTGTTAGTAGTACTGTAAAAGTTGTTTCGAATGCATTTGATTCTGGTAGAGATGAACGTGATGATGAAACAAGTGTAAGTAGAAATAATAATACATAAAATAAAAATTAAGAAACGGAAAATTGTTTTTTTTGTAGTTCGAACCAGGTTGTTCCGATGCCGAAGGAGAATATAAAGTGAGTATATTAAAATTAATATTTTGTGAAACAGAAATATAGGAGTGAAAATTTGCAATGTTTTATCCAGATTTTCTCTTTCAGAAAGGCTCGACAGTCGTTATGGATATATAACTAAAGACTGTATATCAATAACATCTTATTCAGAGACCGAACTCAAACCAGTTCTTAAAAAGCAACGTTAAACTGAATCAAATCTAACTAATTTTTGAAAAATTCAATAAACTCAAAATAATTTAAATTACATCTCTCAGGTCTACTAGCAAAAGTATCTACACAAGTTTTTTTTATTATCATTAGAAAATAACAGGAACAGAATGCAACCGTTTTTTTCTTATGAAATCTTCGGATGTTAAGGTATAATAGCAGTTTCTCTCCTTACTTCTAATCTATTTTTCTTGAAGTCATGTATTTTGACGATTAGATTGTTGAATTTTAATTCACCAAAAATTTATTATTTTAAATTAAAATTTATATATTGGCAACGGTCCGAACCAAACTCGAATCTGTAAAAGTCAATTTGATTCAGTGTCGGATCTTATTACACTATATGAACTATTTCCTTATTGCATGTCTGGAGGATTAAGTAAAAAAAAATCAGTGTTCATGTGATTAGCAACAGCATTCATATCGTGTTTCACATTTAAATCCCATAGAAATTTTGCTAATAAACTTTTTTTATAATAAAATTAATCGAATTTTAGATGGTACTTGTAGTAAGAAATGATTTGAAAATGGGAAAAGGTAAAATTTAAATTTTATTTATTTCAACTATTTCTTTTTTTATAGGAAAAGTAGCAGCACAAGTAAGTGAAATAAAATTTTGTTAACAAGAAGAAAAGAATAAATAAATCTCATTAAATAGTGTTCGCATGCAACACTTGGTTGTTTTCAAAAAGCATGTGAACAAGTACCTGATGCTGTTGATACATGGTTTTCTTGTGGACAAGCAAAAGTTGTTTGTAAATGTGAATCAGCTGATGATTTGTAACAAAAAAAATTTTAAGACAAAAAAAAAAGCTTCTATTCATAGATATATTTATTTATTTATTCTAGAGAAAATTTACGACTTCAAGCTAAACGTAAAGGTTTAACAACTTGTCTGATACGAGATGCAGGTATGAAGAAAGATCTTATTCAATTAATTGTTTATAAATTAAATAAAATTTTATTCAAGGTCGTACACAGATTGAACCCGGTAGTAAAACAGTACTTGGAATTGGACCAGGTTAGTTTAATAAAATTATATATATAAATTATTTATTATTTGTTTGTTTATTTTTAGCACCTTCGAAATTAATCAATGAGATAACCCGTCATTTAAAATTATATTGATAATTTTTCTTTAAAATAAACATTTATGTTTTGTTCCATTCCTTTCACTCTGAAATTAGGTTCATTTACAATCAATTAAGTCTCATTCTAAAATTATAAAAGTCCATATTATCAATAAATATATATACAAGAACATGTCTTTATTTTTATTTTTCTTTCTTCATATTTCTTCATTTGTTTTTAATAGTATAGAAAATGAAAAAGTTTGTCAGATAAAAAGAAAAAAAAAGTATATGAATCATATGTTTCAGATGAGTGATACAACTACACCTACCGTGCCATCAATATCGACATCGAATCGAAATATCATGGCAGGATCTAATAATCATTTTGGAAAATATGTTAAACTTAATGTAGGAAATCATCTTTTTCTAACAAGTTTTGATACTTTAACCAAAGAAGATACAATGTTTAAAGCAATGTTTAGTGGACGTATGGAAGTTGTACAAGATAGTGAAGGTATGTATACGAATCAATTAACGGATTTTATTCAATGTGTTATAAGAAATAGGGGCTAGAAACTCATCGAATTGGTTTCGGATCTGATTGCGTGCAAAAATTTTGGACCCAACGGAGAGAAATGTGTAGAATGCGTTATTCACTGACTGCAAGAATCCGAAAAAAAAATATCTCGTATCTTCGGGGCGACTATTCAGTTTCGATTACGATTCAACAGGCTCTAGATATGGCAATCGTTACAACGGTTATCCACAAAGACGAAATAGTCTGTAAAAAGAAAATACTCAAGTGATCAGTATAAGAATTGAATGGTTTATTAGATATGATGATTAGTAAAAAATTCAAATTTGACCAATGAGAAGTATAGATTTTATCAGTAGAGTTTTTTGTTATCTGTATAAAATTAGTTGTAGATTCGAATTAGTTTTTATTTCATTCACATAATTATGATCATCGTGCTCAGCTTCAGTTTTACAAACAGTAACTTTTTTTATTGTCTGCATAAATATAGCAGATAAATATTTGTTCTATATTAAGATCTACGATGTTTGGCTTTGTTGTATCTGTAATAAATTGTTTTCTGATTTTCTGTAGAGTTCGTATAATGTTTTGACTTCTCATTTAAAATTGATGTTTCTGCTCGATTAATATTATCAAATTGTAGCCTCATTAATCCAAAATTTTGATTTTTTTCGGCAAGATTCTTCGTTTTCATTTATTTTATACTTTCCTTCCATAATCTCTTCATCGGATACATCACTTTTATATTGAGCAACTTGTACCATGTTCATCTTCTAGACTCTAAACTGAAGTTGAAGGAAAGGATAGAAACAAAGTACCTACATGTGCATTGTACAAAGCATTTGTACTGCATAATACAAGCAAGAAAAGTGTATCACACTAAAACACATTTCAATTTCTGTATTGACCATTTGATTTAATTGACTCTTAATAAACTGACGATATATTTTTGTTTCCTATGTTTTAGCTTTCGTGTTACCGAGAGTGAGATGATAGGATGACTCATAGGTCTACAGTTTTGTTAAATAATTCGATCGTTCTTGAATTGAAATAACACTTTCAAGATTCATATTGAAATCTAATTGTACAATTGAAATAAATTTTAACTTCACAAAAATCAAAACATTGTTTTTATTTTTCTAATAAGGTTGGGTATTAATCGATCGTGATGGTAAACATTTTAATGTAATATTAAATTATTTACGTGATGGAACAATTAATTTACCTGAATGTATTCAAACATTACATGAATTATTAAATGAAACAAAATTTTATTGTATAGAATCTCTTGTTGACCTTATTGAACAACAATTACGAACACGTTCAAGAAAAAATGCCGGTGATACAGATGCTTGTTGTAAAGTAATTATGTTAACATCAGCAAAAGAATTACCAAATATTGTAGCTACAGTACGTAAACCAATTGTTAAATTAGCAATTAATCGACATAATAATAAATATTCATATACAGCGTAAGTTAATATTTTTGTTTTTTTTTTTTGAAGAATATTTCTATAAAGTTAACTTTTTGTTTTTAGATCATCAGATGAAATGTTAATGAAAAATATTGAATTATTTGATAAATTAAGTATTCGTTTACATAATAGAATTTTATTTATAAAAGATGTAACTGGTAGTGAAGAAATTTGTTGTTGGAGTTTTTATGGTAATGGACAAAAAATGGCTGAAGTTTGTTGTACATCTATTGTTTATGCAACTGAACGAAAACAAAATAAAGTTCGAAAAAAAAAAAAACAAAATATTGATTTAAAATTCTTTGTTTTTTAATATTAGGTTGAATTTTTCGAAGCAAGAATTTATGAGGAAACATTAAATATTTTATTATATGAAAACCGTAATGCATCTGTTGATGAAATTATTCGTGCAACAACACCACGTTTTGCATCAGCTGCATTAACTGATGATGATTTTGATGAAGAACGAAGTATGAATACAAATTCAACATTAACAACTAATCGACCACCACGAAAACGTTAAAGAGAATAAATATTATTCTATTTGCATGCGTGTGTATTTTTTTTTCATTAAATAGAACCTATATTTTATGATTGTATTTAGTCAGTTATTTTTCATTTTATGTGTTATTGATCTTATTTCTTTTAATTTCTAATATGAAAGGTTTTCGGTGTTTATATTCATTTCACTAAGGAAATAAAAATAAAAAAATATTTTCGAAGATTAATACAAATTTTCTTGATTATAGTTCATATAGATGATTTCATAGAAGAAAGTATTTGCAGGTGGTGTCCTGCGAAGAAAGATATTAAGCAAAACAAGGACGTTCTCAAAAATTCTTGTGTTTTATATATATGTGTCAGGCAAAATTAAACATAATTCTTAGAAGATTTTCAAATTTAAAACAATTCATAAAACAAAGAATAAATAATTGATTTTCTATATTTAAATTAAGGGGCTGCCCCCCCCCCCTCGGGAATCGTTTTTCGTTATCCGTGGGCCGATTTGGCTGAAATTTTCAGGGAATATGTGTGTTGCGTTAACTTAATTTGTTGCAAATTTTTGATTCATAAAATTTTTGTTTTAACGAGTTATGGACAAATTAGTTCTTAAAATGGTGGTCTTCGTAAAGTACAGATTTCTCGGGCTGTCGAAGAGCTAGAGAGCTAACGTTTGTTTTAAATAAAAGAGAAGACCTGAGTCTACAAATGTATATACCATTTTTTCGAAATTCGATTTTGTTCGGATTTCCGAGACATTTTTCTCCAATAATTCGGAACTTAGCGTTTTTTGACATCAGTGTTATCCAGTTACCTCAACAAGGAAATCGAATTTCAAAAAAACGCTATATACATTTCTAGACATAGGTCTCTTCTTTTATTTCAAAAAAACGGTAGCTCGCTACCTCTTCTATAGTCTGAGAAATCGGTTCCTAACTCTTCAAAAAAGTGATTTTGAGAAAACGAATCAACAAGTTTGTGAGATGTGTAAATGGGTGTGAATGTAACAAAAGTAATCAGTGTTGTATATGTTTGAAATCAGCGTAAAATTCTCTTTTTAAGTGACATAATTAAATAAGAATATGAAACAATTTTTGATTTCACTATGACTGTCATGACCTCTATACTACAATTTCGTCATGTATAAAGGACTCGAAGCAGAAACCACTACGATGATGGGAGATGGTCAGCAAAAAAAATTAACTTCGGAAGATTATGAGACATATGAGTGGCCGGCCTTGATAAAAGAAATTCTAAGATCCAAATTTCCATCAGATATTAATTAGTTATGATTGTCATAAACAGACAGATGTTGTCTTTTCAGTAGAAACTTTTATTGATTTAGGTGCACAATAAACAGTGGAATGCTGGTTTTTTTCCTCTTGCTATCTCAGAGAGTACCCTCTAACTGTGTTCAGCGGATGCGCAATCGAAAATAACCTATATATGTTTGGAATGAGCAAAAATGAATGTAAACTAGCATAGAAAATCGCTTGAACCTCTTTTTTTTGTAGAAAACGGTTCCAAAAATCTCGTTCTAAAAACCCGCCATATTGCTGTAATTAATGATAATAACAGAATGTATATGTATTTCTCATTTGGAACCATCTACAGGTTTGTTGACCACTGTCACATCTCCGTAACTACGGAAAATTTCTGGAAAAACCTTATATTTCTACTACTGCTCCCAGAAAACCGCTATTTTCACCATCAAAAACCATTCAAAGTGCAATAAATCGCACATAATCTGAAAGAGGACACTTTGGGCTTTCAGTATATGTGCTTATCTCAAAATCGAATTTTTTCAGAAAAATCGATTTTCTGACGGGGGGAGCCCCTTAAGTTCAGCCCCAGTTAAATTTAAATTTATCTAAATTTTCAAACTTAACAATTTACTCCGCGTTTTTAATGCAAATCTAGACAATATTTTGTAAGATGTAGAGTTCGCCACTTTTTCTAATGCAAATCTAACTAAAATTTAGGAAGATGTAGAGTTCAGCCATTATATTCTATTAAAATTTAATCGATTTTAGAAATTTTTAGGATTCGTCAATATAGTCTGTTAAAATGTAGTTGAGTTTTGAAAGGCAAGAAATTCGAAAGATTAAACAACATATTTTGTTTGAATAGAAGTCAGTTTTAGTCTTTCAATGAAGTTATTGATATTTTTTACCCTTTTAATAATCTATTGTCGTAGAGTTTCTTATATTAACTATTTGTTTTGATTCTGATCTTTAGTAACAAGATCTGTTTATTTACAGAAAGCTCGATAAATAGATTTATGTGGACATAGTCTTTCTTACGATTCAATATAAAATGCTATCAACAAAAACTGCAATAAACATTAATCTCTCGTAAAGTTATTTGTATATGACCACTGTAAGAATAGCAGATACCATATAATCAATTACATAGATGATTCACTAAGTAATCACCAGTATGCCTGAAACACGCTGCTATGGATTGATAGAGTTCTCTCGTTGATAAATAGCACAATACCTACATCTAAACTTTGATCGTTCAATCAAAAACAGCTAAGCAAAAAAAAACGTCTACTCGACCAAAAAAAGGAGGAAGATTAAGATTATGTTTATTTCAATCCTTTTTCACATCTATGTTCATATACTTTAAGAGTAAGGTTATATTTATTCTATATGTTGAGAATTTTAGTGTAAGAGATAGATGTTTGAACGTTCAAAAACGAACTTGTTGGCAATATTGATAATATTGGTTTTTGTAATATTTTCTTTTTCGACATGAAACACAAAGTATTATAAAGACGTCAATTATATTTCTTGTAATTCATCGATAACTGTCTAGGGATTTATTGTATCGTGCAGCAGTCATTTGGCGGAAAAACAAAGAAAATTTGTCAACAAATAACTTTTTAATCTCTTATGATGCTGAAGAAAAAAGTGTAATTGTTTAATAAAATATTCAGCTACTCCTGTATTCTAACTGGTATATTTTGAGTAAGAGCTACAAAGACAAAAATTCGTCAACTAATACCTTTTTGATCTCTAACGATATTGAAGAAATAAGCGTAGCTGTTCTATGATTGCTCAACCACCCATGTATTCTAACTGATTTTTTTCGAGCAAGGGCCAAAAAAAAAGAAAATTCATCAACTCATAACCTTTTAATTTCTAATGACACTAAAGAAATATGTGTAGTTTTTTTAATAAATACTCAGGTACTTATTCATTCGAATTATTTTATTTCGAGCAAGGATCATTTCAAGCATTGAATGAGTCTTTTACCTATTTATAATAAGTTATCAGATCGATTAAGATATGTATGAAAATGTTCAAATAGGTACGACGATTTTTATATAGCGGTAGACTCTCAATTGCTGGTTACAAAAAGAAGTCCAATATGAAATTTTGTTACAAGTGAATTAGATATTATAATCATACAATAGCTGTATGCAATTTATTCCAAATAGCTTTTTTAGACAGCTATGATAATGTTTAAATTGCGATAGATTTTCAATAGCTAGTTACATGAAGTACTGCTATAATCGAAAAGTTGTTACAAAACAATCAGGTATTTAAATCATTTAGTAGCTGTATATTATTTGAAAAAGTATCTCTTTCGAGACGCTTCGGTTTCAACATGAATACGTTTCTAAACATCGTTCATCGCATCATATACTAATATCAGTTAATTAAACTTTGCATCACATAGTAAAATTTTCAAGTCAGTATTTTGTACGACAAAAGAAATGCTACACCAAGATGTAAAACGTGAATCGAAATCTGTTGAACACTTATTCATAAAGCGATGAAGAATAATCTTTTCATTCATGGGTTGCATGATTACTATCTTTTCTCGAAATCTGCTATATAAAGATTTAAGATGTTTACTTGCTTGTTTATAAAATTGTTTTCGAGATTCAACTTCTGATGTTGAATGAGAAGTCATTACTGTACTTATGATACGATTAAATACGTGAAAAAGAATGTTCTGCTTTTTTTATTTAAAGTTTATGTAAACGAATAGTTATTTTTTTTCTATTGACAGTTAGATTAACAATCAATAAAAAACATTTCTCTGTTTCGCGCCTACTAAAATTAATTTTGCCTGGGACATATATAAAGGGTGTCTCATAAATTCTGAGCCTCAACGACAATTAGTATATATGCAAACAAAGAATGATTTCTATTCAATTACATCTATATAAGCTTCGAATACGGAGGTCAATATCTTAAATGGTATATTATTCGATGACATTATCCAGGCCCCGCGAAAGTGGGGGGGTGTACACCCCCCCAATAATTAATAATTAATCATTCGTAGCCAACAAAATCGATAAATCTTTTTGAAATTTTTTGCTAGAAAATTCTGAAGGGATGTTTAAATTTTTCGCTTCGCGAAAACATGACGACGGGAGCGTATTCGACCTAGAAATATCTGTGACTTTTTTGTTTTTAATGCAATTTTACTTCTCTCTTCCTTTTGAAGAGCTTCATTTTCCAACAATCGTCACTAGCGTGGCCGCCTTCGGCGGCGAAATCTATAAGAGTTATCACAACACTTTTTGCTTTCGAACAACATAAGGGAAAAAGAGTTTTTCGTGAGTCTGAAAAATGTTTTCGCTTCGCGAAAAATAACAATTGTGTAACGCAGTTAACTTAGACAAACTTCCTATTGTCCGATCCAAAATAAAAGGCAAGTTACCATTTTTCGAATAACTTTTGATAGGAACGAGATAGAGAGCTGCGAGTTTCACCATTCGAAAGAGCGATGTCCGAGCCATCGATCGGTATAGAACTCATTAAGACGGAAGATGCTTTTTTTTAATAGGTACCTTTGGATCAACACTTTTTCTTTTGAGTATTTTCATCAAGTTTCACGATAATCTCAACTCAAAGTATGTCAAAATGTAGCTCAAATCACCCTCTTTTCGCTATAAAATTATCACATATTTCATTATCTCTCAATCGCTTATTCTAAGCGGATTTAAAAAAACAAATGTTAATTTTATAGCGAAAAAAGGGTGATTTGAGCTATATTTTGACATACTTTGAGTTGAGATTATCGTGAAACTTGATGAAAATACTCAAAAGAAAAAGTGTTGATCCAAAGGTACCTATAAAAAAAAAGCATCTTCCGTCTTAATGAGTTCTATACCGATCGATGGCTCGGACATCGCTCTTTCGAATGGTGAAACTCGCAGCTCTCTATCTCGTTCCTATCAAAAGTTATTCGAAAAATGGTAACTTGCCTTTTATTTTGGATCGGATAATACTTTAGTCAACTTTTCCTTTGAAACAGCTTGATATAGAGCAATTTGTGCCAAAGTCGTCGCCTTCGATAACGACAGTATCGAGGAATTTTCTCATATTGGACTCGAGTTCTCTTCTTGAAAATTTGCGAGAAAAAAATCAAATTTTTTAAGGAGGTTGCAAAAAGTTGTCGCTTCGCGAAAAATGATTACATTTTAGGTCCGCAGAAAAAGATTAACATCAGATCTGATGCGAAAAAAAATTTTGCTTCCCTCAACCTTGACTGCCTTGAAATCTCGTCACACCCCCCCCCCCCCCCCAATCTTGGGACCCTCGCGCGGGGCCTGACATTATCTCTTTCAATAATAGTGATATAAATAGAAAAAACATGATAATTAAAATCTCGGAATCCACCGGTACTTTTTGTAAGAAAATTTAATGAACTATGGATTCATCGTATGGAACGTAACACAATTATAGAAACCGATACTTAGTATCTAGGGTGTGGGTACTAGTGTTCTGTGAAAACGATTTTTCCCGTTCTATGTCTTGCAGAGATCGGGAATTCCGGTGAAGACTTCAGGAATGATATTAAAAACGCGCATTTTTGAAAATTGTTTTGTTCTATGTATCTACTCTCCGAACTTTGCTTTTTCAAAAAAAAAAAAAGTCGAAGTCAACACGATGTTACATTGTCAAGAAATTGATTCGGACACTCTTCCAAAGACTTTTGTATTGCTTATCGATTAAAAAACAAATAAAAAATACCTATCAACAAAAATTAGATAAGTTCATCCGTTATTCATTTGAATGTAATTAAATTATCAAAACTATTATTTTCTTGGTCCTTATCATCTTCTTCTCTTGAATGTTTTCGTTTTTTTTTCATGGGTGCTGTTGATCTGCTAGTATTTTTTTTCTCTTTTCAATCTGGCATCTCACCAACACTTTGTAAAAAAAAAGGAGAAAAAGAGGCATACAGTTTCGTCCGAAGAAAACTAAAACTCACTGGCACAATAGTACTATAAATCCGACAAAACTCGTGCGTTATCAATATAGGTTGAATATGACTTGAAAGAGTAAAAAAGAAACGAAACTTCGAATTGTTCATAGAGATTTTTCTGCAATTGCTTATGTATGCATTAGAAAACGGAAAAACATTAGAAAAAATAGACTATTCTATTTGCGTAGTATCTAACTATAATATTACTCTATTTAACTAAGTTGGCACACAGAAATAGAAACGATCAGAATTCATTAAACGTTTTTTTTTCTGCTTTTTGTTACTTTTTTCGGATGACTGTGGATATGAGAAAAGTATTTTTTCGTTTTTTCAATTTCCAGCAATTCTTCCATGATTTTGATCATTTTTCGCAAGTCAGTTTCACTTTTCTGTTTCCTAGCGTAAATTAGTACAGTGATTGCAATGGTGCCCAGACAGCGGGTTTCTAAGAAATCGTTTGACCCCATGCTATCGAAAACACTTGATTTTTCCCAGTGAAATATGGTCATCTTCCTGCGTTCTGTAGAAAGCGACTTATCTGTATTGGATAGATTGTATGATCCTCTACTTTTTGGTCAGTGGAACACCCCTATTTGTTGCTATCGCATTCCATCATATCCGATTTCTTCCAAGTATCATCAAACTATTGTCAATATTAATCCATGTCAATCAAACACGCTTGTAATTGGAGACATACAGTGTTTCACATCGCCCAGTATTGCGACCATATAACTCCGTCATCGTATACGCAGAAATACAATCGTTTATGGACAAACAAAGCTCGTCTGCGGCTTTCGTTTTACTCTGTATTTCGTCGTATACAATTATATTTCTCCGTGTACGGTTTAGAGATATACGATCGTCCGAAATGTGATTGTATACGGAGAAACTCGGAGGGAGAGGGATTACTTCATTTTGACAGTAAATCAATAGCGTAAGGTAAGCTAGCAATATACCACAGCATCTGTAATCAACTCAGTAATTTTGAAGGATCAGATATTGCCGGATACAACATAAAAAATTTTAACGATATCTGATAAGCAGAAATCTTTAACTTACGACATCATACTATCAGAAGTTATCTTGTCGAAGAAATCCTATCGAATCTGATAGGATTCTAGGATAGATCTAGCCACTCTGGAAACTTCTTCTTATTTTGACGCATACGTTACTCTACGAGTTAGCTATCTATTGTTAGATTCATATCACAAGCCATCCTGGAACTGAGAAAAAAGTGATCAAGAAAAGTAAGCCGATATTATCATTTTACATGTCGATCTTTACGAGAAAAACTTACCAAGATTGTGAGAGAATGATGAGTTCACATTGAAAATATAATTGAGTGATTTTGCCTCCACTAGAGAGCTATAAAAATTAGGTCCCAATTAGGAATATATAACATCGCTGAAGTTGATCACTAAAATCATATAATTTAGCTTCCTTAACTATACACCTCGACTGATCGACACATCAGTTTGTGTTATGTGATCTTTTCGTATGATATAGTAACATTAACTAATGACTAAAAAGAGGAATTTTAAAAGAAAAGAGGAAAAAGAGGCGGAGTGGGATGCCAGTTTTCAATTGATGAAGACAATAATCCTCTTAACTTAATGTTGATAAATTTCAATGTATAAATAATAATTGATTTATTTTACCAAAATGTACCATCGCTGATAATTTTATTTTTAATTTAAAGCCATGTGATGTTGCGCAAAGTGCGATGGTGATAGAAGCTAATATCTACTAATGATAGTTTTGCTTAAACAAGAAAAATAAAATCATAATAGGAATTCTGAAAGCATTACAGGGAACGAGAATTGAGAAAAATCGTTCCCACAGGACACTACTTGTGGGTAGAAATGATAAAACTTTAGAATAAATACACTCGTATGGTGTTTACCATTATTTAAAACATGTTGAATTATATTTAGATCTAAGACATTTCAAGTTCTAAAGTTTACAGTAGACTATTCAAAAGAATTATTCCAACACACCAAAACCAGTAAATATAACTGTTTTAAACATCACGATTCCTATCTAAAGCAATATTGAAAGAGTTTAATTTATAAGACTTAGAACTTTCAATAATTCTTAAGAGCGGAACTATGTCACACTTAATCGTATTATCTTCTCATGTATCTTGAGAATAATTCATACACAATGCTATAATTAAAGACGTGCATAGATATTATTAGCAGATATGTTTCTAAAATTATTTCATTTGCTTACTTAATTCCTAAACTAACGAAGCAAACACCAGAAGTGCTTCACCACTTTTGAACACATGGTACAAACACATACAAGTCTTCTCGATAGAGTGATTAAAATTTTTCCACTGAATTTTTATTCTATAAAGAGATAATGACAAGAAAATCGAACAAAGAATCTTTGAAATATTATCTCTGACGAAGAAAGGTCCCCAAGTGATAAATCGTTTTTTAAACTGCAACTATATTCGATCGATAGAGCCTAAAGAGTAGATAAATACTCTAGAGTGATTCGAGCGGCTGGGCCTTTGTTGTTGAAATATTGACCATTTAGTAGATTTTTCCAGTAGGGTCTCAGTTTTCAAGCGTAATCATACTTTTCAATTTTCATACGAAACATTGTTCATACGAAGTTACCGATTAGACTTGCTTGTAGAAATCGGTGCCTTCGTATAAGCAATGTTTCAGATGAAAATTGAAAAATATAAGTGCGCTTGAAAACTAGAATCCTATAGGAAAAATCTACTAAACATTCGAAACCTCAGAGACAAAGATTCAGCAGTTCGAAATGCATCTTTCCTCATCAGAGACAATATTTCAAAGATTCTTTGTTCGATTTTCTTGTCAATACTTCATCCTAGAATAATAATTCAGCTAAAATCATCATCATTCTATCGAGAAGACCAATATGTGTCTTAAGTATGTGATCAAAAGTAATGAATTATTTTGTATAATTCGCTTGTAAGCACATCGAAAATATAAATATATTTCTTCTTTTCAAATACGATCCATTTTTATTTTTCCACAATAACAATAACGAAAAGAAAAAAAAAAATGTTCAGAATATTTCTTTTTCTCTATTCCTCCTTTTTTGCTTTTGATTTTCGAACATCTTTTTTTGGTGATTTTACTGATGAAGCATTTTTATTTGTTGTTGTTTCTTTATTATTTGAATCTATTGGTTTTTGCCATTCAACTGGATTATTACGATACATTGGCCATGGTGGTAATGTTAACTAAATAATAGAAAGAAATTATTTATTCTATTCATAATTTAAATAACATACTAAAGCAGAAACCAAAACTCCAAAAAGAACACTATACATAGTCATACTAAATTGTTGCATCATATAACCAGCAAGAAAACCAACAATCTATAATCAAAAAACAAAAAAAATATTAGATTAAATAAAAATAAATATAGAATAAAAATTCTTACGCCAAATAAAATAATAATAACTTGAAAAAGTCTTTCAGCCATTTTTTGACCACGAAAATCCTTTAAAAATAGAAAAACTTAAAGATTAATTAAAATAATTAAGCACTTTTTTTTTACCATATGTGTTGGAAATGGCCATTGGATATCAAGCATTTTTGTAAAATAAAATCAATCGAAAACGTTATAATTCAAATGCCTACCACTAGAATTATTTGATTAAGTGACACGACATCGATCCAGATGGTTGGTCCATATCATCAAAATCTTGAGGTCGCTGCTATCTGTTTATTTTTTTTAGTCTATGTTAGAGGTGGTATCGATGGTAGAATACACGAGTATGGCTAAACATCCCGATGATTCATGATTTTATTTTATATTGACGTCAATAATCTCTTGTACTTTTAGTTTAATTTGAATAAATGGAGAAATACAATAAACTAAAATTAATTGGTTCTGGAGCTTTTGGTCAAGCATGGCTTGTTCAACCGAAAGAAGAAGAAAAAAAATTCGTTATGAAAGAAATAAAAATTGCTAAAGTAAATTTTTATTTATTTAATTGAAATTCTCGTTTTTTTTTTTTTTTGGAATAGATGGCCAAGAAAGAACGTGATGATGCACGAAAAGAAGTATATTATTAAATTAAGAAAAGAAAAAAATTTTTCAAATTTCAATTAACGTTTTTTTTTTTGTCTCTCAGGTTAAAGTTCTCAGTGAAATGAAACATCCATATATTGTTTCATATATCGATTCATTTGAAGGTATTTAATTAATAAAATATTGACATGTTTTATTTTTTTATTTTTTCTAATTAAGATCCAGTAAGTTTATTTATCATAATGGATTATTGTGATGGTGGTGATTTACATTCACGTGTACAAGCTCAACGTGGAATTTTATTTAATGAAGATCAAATACTTGATTGGTTTGTACAAATAACTCTTGCACTTAAACATGTTCATGATAGAAAAGTACTTCATCGTGATATTAAATCACAAGTAAATAATGAAAATAGAAAGAAAAAAAAAAACAATTTTCATATGAAATTTTTATTTCAGAATGTTTTTCTAACACGTGATGGTTCAGCAAAATTAGGCGATTTTGGAATCTCAAAAGTTTTAAATGCGTAATGAATTTGAAATTTTTTTTTTTTTTATTTATTTTGAATTGATTTTCGCTTTTTTGTATAGTACATGTGATTTTGCACGTACACAAATAGGTACACCTTATTATTTATCACCTGAAATTTGTCAACAAAAACCATATAATAATAAATCAGATGTTTGGAGTCTTGGTTGTGTTTTATATGAAGTAACTACTCTTAAACATGCTGTAAGAAATTGTATAATATAAAATTTATATAAAATTATTTTTCTTTTATAGTTTGATGCTAATAATATGAATGGTCTTGTTATGAAAATTATTCGGTAATAATTGATATTTTATACACAACTAAAAAAACAAAATTTAATTTCTTTCATTTTTTTTTGTAGTGGTTCATTTAATCCTATTCCACCGAAATTTAGTGGTGATTTACGAACTTTAATAGCATCTATGCTTAAACGAGAACCTCGGTATAATGATAAATTAGAACATTAATTGAGTGTTGGTGTTTTTTCTGCTTAAGACTACTGCAATTTAGTTTTTTTGTTTTCGAGATTTGATATATAGTGAGAAAGTACGAGATATCATTGCAAAACATCGAAATCTTTATTTTTAACAAAATAGAAAATAACATTTAATAAGATTTAAGAAATAAACTATAAGTATGAAAAATTCAAACTATTTTTTCGAACTTTCAGTCATCAATATAGATATATCAGTTAGTAGAGAAAAGATTTACACTTACATTCACACCCAAGAAGAGCAGTACGAATAAGAGTTATTATTTATATAAACACCTACTACGATGAATCATCGTTAAACATAACAATCAAATCTCCTCAAGCAAAAAAAGTTCGTTGAAATTTACTTTTGCTTATGTTTTTCGCTGAACGGACACTATTATTAAGTACAGACTTCGCTACATCGCTTGACATATTAATGATGAATAATACATAAAGTTCAGTAGGGAGTAGAATACTACATGGATACAAATTTTCATACCCGTACTCTACCCGTAAATTTCATACTCAAATTTTATTCGTACCGTAGTCATAATCAAAATTCAGAATATCAGTTCACTATTTTAGTTAGTTTGAATGGATCAGAATAAAATAATAATATTTATATGATGACGACAACCAATTACGAAAAACTACAGGAGTAATATGCTAGGAAATAATAAGAGTCATAGTCTCTAGCGTTCGTTCAGTTTTGCTAAATATTCTTTCATTCATTGTCGAAATACATAATGAAACCATAGCTAAATGAGATAGTTGTTTATAAACAACTGAATAAGTTTACTATCACTTTAACATTTTAGAATCTTTTTGACAAAAAAAAAAAATTCTTTTTCATGCAGTTATGTATTTCATCGAATCCATAGAAATCGGTATCCTCGGAATCCGTCATCATTTTTTCGATTGAATGAGCTCAACAGGTCGTCGATAGTAGGTAGATTGATACGTGGGTAAAAATTTTTGTATCCGTACTCTACCTGTACGGATACACGGGTATCCGGTCCGCGGGCTGCAGATCCTTTCAGACTCAAGTCCGAGTCTACAAAAACGTAGACGTTCAACTCCCGAGATTGATTGCATAGAACATATTCATGCTTAATCTTGTGTGCATAAATACAACTAAAACTATTCCATATAGCTATGATACTGTTGGTTTGACGAATTTTGTTTGTGAATTAACTGTTCACTTTCAATTTTTTTGCTAATATAATGCTCTTTTCAATTAAGCGAAAACTTTTAATTTCTTACGAATCAAGTGATGGGAGAATGAACAACAAGAAATAACTATACATTGATTTTTTATCTTACTTAGAGTAGCCAATAAATAGTTAAAATTTTGATTCTTCACTTAGTCATATAAATGTCGGATGCCGGGCTCGCAAATCCAGATCCATAAAAACGTGGACTCACAACTTCCTGAAGTTTAGAGAAAAAAAAACTATATATCCGAAAAAAAAGGATCAAATATTCTTTTTTTTACAATGTACAATAAGAGTATATCGAGTTTTTGTCTTCCTGTTTTTTTGTATATATGAATATATATTTTTAAAAAAAAAGCATCAGTAGTCTTAAGCAAGAAAAACCAAGAAGAAAAATTCAATTAAAGCGTATTATACATAAGTTTCGATTTCTATTACTATATAGCGAACGTCCATCTGTCAATACAATTTTACGAAAACAATTCATCTATCGACGTATTCCAAAATATTTAGCAGAAGAAGTATAGTTCTCTTATTAACGATTATTTGGTTTTCATTTTCGATATGATATAGGTACATCAAGCTGAATTTAATCATACTGTTTTACATGGTCAAAGATTATCTGTTGATCTTGCGCATCCAAATCCACCGCCAATATCTCGTCCATCGGGAGTTCCAAAAGTAAATGTTATGCCTCCTCCTCCTGCACCAGTTTCGGCTCGTCCAAATTCGGTAGCATCAAAAGCATCACCTTACGAACCGATGAAGGCATATGGAGGTGCATCACCTATGAAACGTCCAGTCTCCGCAAATCCTACTGCTGTCAATCGGTTTGTTAACAAAAATAATAATTGATAATTTCAAAGTTATGAATTTTCTTTCTTTCAGGGGATCACAAGAGAGAAAGTTGAATGAAGTTAAGGGAAAATCAATTATATCTGTTGATAAAGAAAGTGAGATAGACAAACGACGTAAAGAACCTGCCAAACAAAAAGAAGCACGAGAAAAACAAGTTAAAGAAGAAGTAAGTTTAAACAAACAAACAAACAAACACTCTTGTTATAAAACTTACGTATATATATATATATATATTAGGAAGAGAATTTAGCAAAAAAACAAAAAGAATTAATTGAAAAAGGGAAACAAGCACTTATCGATCGTGATCGAGAACGTAGTCGTTTGCTGTTAAGTCATAGTACTCCGGTAAGAGTATTATTATCTGTATATATGTATCGATTTTGTTCTTATAGGATCTACCAGGCATAAGTAACCAACGTGTTACACCACCAGTAGTCCTACAGCCTAAAATGAATCAAGTATCTACTCCTTCATCAGCTAGAGAACCAGTATGTTAATTCGTCTAATATCATATTTTATTTACTTTCTTTTAAACGAAATAAAGGTTGCAGCATCACCGATTCCTAATGTAGCAAAAGCAGGTAATTATGATCAATATCATGGACTATTAGATCAACATAAACAGAAAATGGCTGAGGGAGAACGGAATATGGATCAATGGAATAAAAGTATATATGTACAGAATATCCTCAAAATCACGATTTCATTTTAAATACGTATAACTTCATTATTAATTAAGCTTAGTCAAATATTTTCATTGTATCGATTATGAAAATTTTTGCAATGATAGGAATAAATTATTTTCGAAAACAGTATCAGTTAGTCAATCTTTTCAAAAACTATCTCACAAATACTATTCAAACAGTCGTAAGAGATATATGCATGATTTAAAATCTCCATCATAGCCATATCAACTGAAGTCAATAAAGAAAATAGAAACTTTATATATTCTATTATGATACTGAATAAATGCAAAATTTTTATATTAACAGCCGGTTATCATGATCTTTGAAGAGTACTTATATATTTTATCTATAAGATTAAAAGCTTATAGCCAAACTAAAACAGGTTAGAATTGATATTTACATATTAGACCAAAAGATAACGATAGTGAAGTCATTTAAGTACTTTGGATCTGTCTAGATTAGTAAAAATGCTGACTGTCAACACATGCTTCTCTAAAGAATCATTGAGACAATGTTTCTTTGTTTACATCTTTCTTCATTTTGCCTAGGTTTTCCCCTTACTTCTCCAAACTCAGCAAGAAGCATTTGAAAGAAAGTTTAGAACAGTGGTTCGTCTAGTTCACTATGCTTCATTCGTGGGTGTGGTGGATCTTTTCTTACTCCAATAGAATCATACCTGCTCTTCTCTCCATAGCACTATTCTCCAGGAAACAGCTTAGTTCATTTGTATAAAATAGATGTATGACCTTTTGATCTTCCTTTTCTGTGGGACCGATTTCATACACTATGTTTCTTTATTACACTGTTTGTCTCCTCATTTTCTTTCGTTGCTATCTTTAGATTTATCATTATGTTTTTTGTAAGTATTTACGCATGTTACAATAAAATAGAACATAACACTAAAAAATTAAAAAACTTACAACTTTCTTCTCTTAGATAAAAAATATTGGATTAAGCTTGATTAATTTATAGAATTATACGTATTTTACATATTAATGATGACTTTTGAAACAGCACTGTGTAGTTATTAGAGATCTATTTTTTGAAAATCTTATATTTTAGTTAATCAACCTCAAAAACCTAATCCTCACGTTCAAGTATATCGAACACCAGTTGCCGGTAATCAAAATTTACGTCCAACACCAGGGTAAATATTTATGAAAATTAAAGTTTTGTCTGGTGATATTTATTTTTTTCTTATGCATTACATTTGCTCTCGATTTATTATAGTTTACAGAGTTAAAAGTTTATTTTCAGTTTTTAATATGTAAACGTAATAAATGTTGATTATCAGATAGTATGAATATTTTTGTAATATACTTAATCAGATCAGTAACATAATCCTAATAATTGTCTCTTTCTTTTTTGAACACAATTAATGCTTCGTTCAAAAAAATAATTACAATATTTCCTAAAGTTCTATAATTTTTGACTAGTAAAAATAAGATGATTTATTTTTCTACCGGCAGATTCAATAGTCCAATATCTTTTTGCTACAGGTAATACTAGCTGTAGCTCTGGGGAGAAGGACGTAGAATTCTTGTGCTCATCATACATGCCATTTTCAGGATTATTCCATGGTTGGTGCCATTGAGGTTCGAATGTAGTACCTTGAGATATATGTTGAACAGTGCAGCCACTCAGCCGTCGTGGTAGCCCTGGATAGAACAGACAATATGTTGTATAAGGACATAGCCTTTAAAATGAACTTATAAATCCCAAGAAACGATGAATCAAAATAAAATTTGTAATTATTTTAGTGCAAATGTTGGTCGACCAGCAGCACTGAGAAATGAATATCTAGAAAATAAACGTCAAGCTCAAGAGAACAAAGCTCGTGGACAAGGTTACGGCGCGGTAAGATATTTTTCACGCTGTTTACTTCCTTCTAAAATAATTAACTTTAGGGAGCAGCTGCTGAAATGAATCGAAATATTGAAGAAGTTCGTCGAAAAAATCTTTTACATAAACGAGAAGCAATTGAAAAACCTCCGGCTGCATTGAAAAAATTACCTATAAATAAAGTAATTATGATTTATTGATTATAATCTTTTATTTTTCTTATTTATTTAGCCAACTAGTAATAATCAAGTCGATGAAAAATATCGTTCAGCTTACGATCAACAAGTTGTTCTAGCTCAAAAAGAAAAAGAAGTAAATATTTACAAAAAAAAAAAAAAAAGAAAAGAAAAGTAAATGTGTCACTTTTTCTTTCTGCTTATTTAACAGAAACAAGGTCAAGAAGCTTTAAAAAAAATAGAACCAGTCAATAATAAGCTGACCGAAGTATTAAATGATATTGGTGTTCGACCATCTTCTAGGTTAGTTGTAATCAAATTTTTAAACTATTTCTTTTTACAAACAAAATGTTTTCATTCTAGTTTGGATCAAGAGAAAAAGAAAGCTATTTTACAAAATGTTAATGAACGAAGTGTTCGAGAAGCTTGGCAAGAACATGGCGGTCCACCAAAACCTCGTTCACAATGGAATCAACAACCAGCGCTAAATTCAGCAATTCTTAATCGTCAATCTATAATGATTGATACATGTTTAACTGATTTAAATGTTCAAGGACAAGCAATAAATATAGGCAATGTAAATACACCTAATCGATCACAATGGGGTAGTGGACCACGAGGTACAATTATTAATGTACTTGAACATGCGAATGTTTATGATCATACAATGTCAAGTACAATGAACACTGAAACATCGAATATTAATTTGACAGCATTAGCAAATCGAGTTAATCCAAATAGAAAAAATGAAACTTATATTATAAGTAGTACAAAATCAGTTACTTCTTCTAATCCTACAATTGATATATCAAAAAAACCGACCATAGAAAATGATTTAGTTGTAAAAGAATTGAATGAAACATTAAAATCTCAATCGAAACAAGACAAAGAATTAAAGTAAGAAAAAAAAAACTTAACATTGATTATTCTATTATTTAATTTTAAAATAGAACTAAAATAATACCAGACAAAGACGAACTCGTTCAATGTTTAACAACAGGACGTTTTGATGCTAAGAATAAACGAGTAAGAGTAATTTAATTCATAATATAACAATTATTATCTATAAAACAATACTTTTCTCTCATGATATCAAATTAGGAATGAACACGGTCAGTCGCTTTTGATCTCTATCTCGGAACCATTTTCTCAATATTTATATCACACAGACTCTTTGAACTGTAGCATATATTAATAAGCATAATTTCAATGTATATGTTTGAATGTTAAAATAGACCATAGGTCTCGATGTGGTGTAAACTAGTTCCTTCCACTTTTTACGTTGCGTCTGCGAAAATTTCAAGTCATTACCGGAAAACTATCTAGCAAATTTCTGAAGACAGTTTTTTTTTGAGTCATTTCTACTAGACAGACTATCAAATTTTGAGCTCCTTCCATTTCTAAAAACTATCGCGAGTCCTAGAGTAGACAATGGGACAGTTGCACATTTTCCTTCTACAAATCATAAGAATATTGTAGATTATCTTAAACAGAATGACGAAAATTTCGTTCATTGTTAATTAAAATCTTAGTATGATAATGATAAGTCAAAAATTCTTAACCCTAATCAAGATCTACTATTGCTATAATACGTTATTATAACTTGCTCACAAAGTAAATCGGAAGGTTCACATTTATTAGTAATCAGAACTGTTAGTTGAATATAGTCTTGTTGAATTATTCTGTTATTATTAGCGTTATATTAATAAATTAAATTTTTTGTTTAGCTTCTTCGTACAGTTTCAAATCCTGAATTACATAAAATTGATGAATTACCTGAAGAAACATTGATTGAATCAAGAAAATTAAATCGAAGTTTAACTGATATTATTCAATCATCTCAAGGACCATCATTTTCAAGTAATACAAAGAAAACGAATATAACTAAGAATAGTAATGATTCAAATACAATTGATGAAAAAACAGAATCTGATGATGAAGATGATATACATACATTAACATTAGCTTTACAAAGCTATTTAGATGATGATGATGATGATGAAAATGAAAATGAAATAAAACATTCAGCAAGTGAACCTGTGATAAAAACAGATAAATCAAAAGAATTAATAATACAAAATGATGATTATAATGATGATGATGATATTTGGTGTAATCAAGAAGATGAAGATAATCTTGAACATCGTGTTCAACTTGATCGAGAAAAAGAAAAACACTTACGTGAAGTTCTTGGTGATGAAACATTAGAAATCGTTCGTGAAGCACTTAAAGTATAGAAATTTTTAAACATATTTCATATATGAAAATTTTTTCTGCTGGCTTGTTTTTTTCTTTATTTATTTTAGAAAAATGAAGGAGATACACAAACTTTATGTAGTCTTTTACCAGAAGATAAACGTTATTTAGTTGATACAGATATTTTATTAACATTGATTACAATGAACGCACGATCTATGTCAAAATAAATATCTGCAATAAGCTGGA